>JAIXMH010000083.1:0-50386 GCA_025528865.1 Pilobolus umbonatus
TCATAAGGTGTTTGAGCTTGAGAGAGTGTGAGCTGGGCAGTGATAGCTAAGAACTGAGCCTTGATCTCATCATAACATTGTTGGACCGTTTTGTTAGTAGCAGCGATGGTAACAGGAATGGACCTAGTAGCACCAGATGTTTGAATCCCATGGTTATCAGTTAAATCAATTAGAGGAGCAGGAGTAGCACTACCACCATTGAGAGAAGTAGATTCATCAAGGTCCATTTGGTCATCAGAAGAAGACAAAGGACTACCAAGAAAGCGAGAAGAAATTATAGAGGATGCTTCAGATCCGGCTTGACTATCATTACCAGACAAAAGAGAGGAAGAGATGTTGTTGTTGGAGGACATACTGAAGAAGAAAGTAAATAAAGTAAGTGTGAAAAACGTTTAGAGTTGATGTAGGAAGTTGTGAGATGGAATAATAAAGAAGAGTATATAGAAAGATTAAAAAAAATGTTGTATATATAAGATATACAAACTAAAAGAATCCAAATAAGTAATGTAAATAAAAACAGTGGTAATTAATCAGACTGGAAAAAGGATTGTTCTTCTTTATTATTCAAATGTTTTGACTTCTATATATATGAAAAGTGTTCTTTATCTGATTTCATTAATGGTTACACTAATTCATTATCTGTCAAGATGAATGAGTTAGGTCGTCAATCTAATTTTGGTAAGTGGTCAATAAAATGAGCCTATAGATTGGAACATTGTTGTTATGTTATTAGATGTTCTATTGGTAGTTATAGTAACATAATTGTCATAACAATCAATGGTACTATGTTGTCGTCGATTGATAGATTGTATCATTCAGAGTTAATTATAGCAGATGTTGTATTTGCATGATCCATATGTTTATTCAAAGTGGATCTGATACAACAGATGCGACACTCCCGGGCTAATCTACGAAGATGTAGTCTTATGTGCTTCTTTATGAGAGTGGTGATCTCTCGCCCAGGGTTTACCAGTCTGTACATCAATGAGATCAAGGCATTTAAGCGTACTCCTGCACCGGGAATGTTGACAGCTTCGGGATCATGCCCTATCAATGCTTCTGCAGGAGTTGATACAATGTCCCTGGCACCTTGAACATCAGGGAAGGCAGAGGTAATAATGACATTTCTATCGTAAGTTATCATGTCAATACCTAATTAACCAAAGTTAATATCTGTATTTACCATAGAAAATTAAAAAATTAATATTACCTTCAAAGCCCTCAGGTATCATCTCCTGCATATTGGGATTGACTACTACACCCAGTCTCTCATTCACCATTGTTACTTGGTCGGTCAAGTTTGACACTTGTCTTATCAATTCTTGAATGACAGGGTTATTGTTATCATTGTTGGGGCTGTTGGAATTATTATTGCCATTGGTGTTGTTATTTCTATTTTTATAATTGTTCATATGGGAAAGGATTAATGGAGTAAAGTAAAAGACTGTTATTTTGGGTGGTATGTACCTGAATATATACCATATTTTAGTTCTTTACCTGACGTCAATACCATAGTATGTCATACCGGCCATTTAAAATATTACATTGTGTACCCAAGTGACAAAGGGGATTGATCATTGTCCATGACGATGTTCATCATAAGTATCACGGATATAGACTGGAATCATAAGTATTCAGAACACTGCAATACATCATTTGAGATATGGACATGGAATTCATTAGAAGGAGAATAGAACGACTTTATTTCTTGGTGATTTCAAAGGGTATAAATACAGGTCACTGTCACCTTTACTAAACAATCAATATATACACTTACTATAAGCTCTATTTAAACAAACCCAAATGTCCCCTGATACTAAAAGAATGAAGATTACCCACGGAGATGCTTCCAAGAAAAACTTTTGTGCTATTTGCAACATTCAGTTCTCTTCCTACAGACAAAGCATAAATCATAATCGTCTTCATGTTGAATCTGAAGTCCCTGTTAGTTTGCCCAGTACCGTCTCCAATGCCGTTGTGTTCAATTTATCTCAAGATCAAGTTGAAGGTAATATAGTAGAATATTAGTACACATGCTGTTTTTGGTTTTGTACTTACATTTTATAATCATAGAATCACGAATTGATCCTCATGCTCAAAGAACATTCAAGTCTTCATGTATTTTTGATGACAGAATCAACGGGCATGTATATCAGCAGAACATTATCACTGACAACTCTTTAACTCGCTCTGAATGGTTAAGTGTCCAAGTGTCCGATCTCTCTACTGTATTTGGTTGGTCAAAGGAGTGTCGTCGTCTTGTTGGTAATCTCATCCAAACTACCATGTGTATGCATGAGGAGTTGTCTAAAGGTAGAGTGTGATTTGATTTAAGCGCCATATATCTTCTATTACTAATTATTCAACTGATAGAATATAATCCCAGGTTATTTAGAGATGATCTTGTAGAAACTTTGTTGAGGGAGAAGACGATGGTGAAGGCCCACGAGTATGATGTGTGTTCTAACGGTTGTAAGCTGTTTAATATCACCGAAGCTGAAGTCCAGTGCCCCCACTGTCAAGAAAGCAGGTATAAGTCTGAGACAAATATGCTGTCAGTAGTACCTAGCTGTACAATGAAGATGATGTCAGTTGGTGACCAATTGTCAAGGTTAATCTCCAATAATGAAACCAGAAAGCAGATGCAGTACCGCAACAATCGTGAAGAGATGCCTGGACACATGACGGACTACTTTGATAGTGACAACTACAAAGACCTAAAAGCATTGAATATGTTCACCTCTCCTGATGATATTGCTTTGATACTATATGTTGATGGGTTTGTAACTCAAAAGAAGTCGAAGCAGCCATTGACTATCGTTCATGTGCTGGTGTTGAACTATGATCCATCATTGAGGTAAAGTGTTTAGTTATATAGATTAGGTAGATATAAGTCCTTACTGACCTTTTCATTTATAGATACACTGACGAGTATATGTTTCAATTGGCTATCATCCCTGGCAAAATTGTTGATCTCGATTCCTACATGCTTCCAATAGTAGATGAAATCAAAAGTCTTGGTAGGCATGGTCTCGTTTTAAAGAGGTATGATGGCGAGGTGATAACAAGTAAGGCTCACTTGGTAATAGCTACTGGTGATATCCCACAGGTATATATATTCATCTGTAAACAAAAAAAATATAGAAGGCTGAGTTGTACATTCTATAGATTACCAAGTTTATCCATCATCAAGGCCACAGGGCAGTACACGGTTGCAGAATCTGTTCTGTAAAGGGTGAGGGCTTTCTCAGAAACCTGGCTCAAAATACTATGCTGACAGTGATGCTCCCTTGAGACCCTTATCCGATTTCACTGATGGTAATGCTGTAATTTATATATTCATATCATCAGATATACTCTTACTTACACTATAAAACAATTGTTTAGGCAACCCAGATATTAGGGCCAAGCATATTTTCTTCATTGCCCACCTTCAATGGTTCATCTTTCTTCGGTCTTGACGAAATGCACTTGCTTGGACAGGGCATGGGTAGGTTTTTGGTGGAGCTGATCGTAGAAGTGAATAAGTCCCCTCGAAACAGTCATATTCTACATGGTGTTAAAGATGGAGCTTCTAATATGGACGGGTATACGTTCAAAGTTGACCATCAAAAACTTGCTGCAGCTGGGAAGATGATTGAAGAATCAAGACAGAAAATTCCTGTTTTGTTCCAGGGTAGTTGGGATAATCTGATCTCAAGAAATAGTGGAGCCAGGGCAATTGATTTTCTTGATTTCCTGCTTTATGTAGTGCCTACGTTGATAGTTCCTCTGTTTGAAGATAAAAATGTGCGATTGGCATTGTTGAAACTGGTGAGAGGTTGTGCAATTGCATTGCAGTGGGAGTTGACTGAAGGACTAATAAGGGAGATGGAGAAGTAAGTTTTTATACAGGATATACAATGAAAATATTCTAAATACCTCTATTGTCTAGTTGCTTTGCTCACTGGCACAATTATCTGAGGGAGGAGATAAAAGCGAACAAGATATCTGTTGCGGTGTTTCGGCCTAATAACCATTACCTGGCACACATTGGAATGATCACCAGAAGAAATGGTTGCATGAGAGTATACAGCGCAAGATCAATGGAAAGAACAATCGGCCGCTACTCCAGATTGATAAAAAGTACTGTGTTCAGTGGAAAAAATGCTGGTAACATTGTTGAACGATTAGCTACTCGTAGCATAGTCAATTTCTCAATGGACATCAACAGTTTACTGGATATGGTAGAGCCCATTCGTACCTCTCTTGATGACTATTTGGAGCTTTCTTTATCCTCTCAATACAATCTCGACCACCAACTCTGGAGCCCCTTCAGTTCTGCCAATCTAGCATCTGATACACACATTGAATCCGTTTCCATAGCTACCATTATCAAAGAGCTGAAGAAATATTACTCTCGTTCTTCTTCCTCTTCTCTTCATTCCAACACAATCAACATTTCTGCCCGTGCTCTTTTGAACAGCCATGTATATAGCTCTTGTATGTATAGAAGAATTAGAAGAGAATACCGTCGTGGAAATCACCATGTCCTGTTCTACATATCACATAATTCGTAAGTACCAAGCTTCTATGTATTTCGCTTTATATCCTTACGTTATATATTCATCTGTAGATCTTTTTGCTGGTACGTCGGTTCAGTTCAATTCTATTTCCAGCATAACAACTCTTCGTAGGGGGATGATTCTCAATTTCTTGTTCTTGTTGAGGTGATGAAGAAGCATACCTGTGCCAAATATGATCCCACTATGCCTGTTGTCACGATGAATGGACCTGGTCAACCACCAAGATATGCGGTGATCAGTCTCAATGACATCAAATACCAGGTTGGCCTTGTTCAGAAATCCACAGACTCTTTGGAGCACAATGTAGTAGTTCCATACTATATATTCCGTGATAATATAAAGGCTACAGCTGGAAAACTTGTCAACATATAATTCATAATAAAGCTCTTTTTACATTACTCTGTTGTTATTATATGTGTCTTTTCTCTCATTTCTTTGTTGACGACATGACTATGTTCATTTTAAAACAACATTAGGCTACTCGTTATTGATGGGATATAAGTAATAGTACCTTTGGTATTGTATTTATCTAAGCTGTAAAGTGGCATAGAAGAAGGAAAAAAACAGAGGACTTGATGAGATATAAAAATAAATACTCGGAATTTCAATAATAAAATGAAAAATGAATGCAAAATGGGTTTTCAAAACAAATCATCCTAAAATCAAGAAAGAATACATGTATGTACACACTCAGAAAGGGTTAACTACCTTTTCAAATTTGGGTTGAATTACGTGAATACATAAAATGTATATTCAAGCAGAGAAATCATTTTAATTTCAATCTAAAAAGATATCATGTAATAAACATAACATTGATGAACATATACACTGCATTTATTTTTCAATAAAGCAAATTTAATATTTAGGGCATTTGGCTCATGATTACTAAGAATACATATCATCATTATCATTGGGACGCTACATGAAAATTTATTAAGAAGGGGTTTATGACCCTTTCAAAATGTGTAACTACTACCAGTTCATCCGTAGTGATAGAGTATAAGAAGCATTGTGATCATTGTATGTTGAGAGAGATAGAGATAGATGGGGAGAAAAAGCATTGTATGTTGTATCAGATAGAGATGGCAAGCAGTGGACATTGTGACAGAGAGAAATAATGGTATTTATTAAGCGGTATTGATTATACTATATAATAAAGAAGTTGTATTAGTAAACAGCATATATAGACCACAGGGCAACTACTTACATCTACTCCTATTTACTCATAGATATCCATCCAATAGAAAGAACCCAGCTAGCATACTGTATACCAGACAAAATATAGGATACATACCACAAAAAATAAAGCATCATATACAGTAGTTACTGGGTTACATAGGATCGAACTAAAGATAGAAATAGTATGAGTAATTGTATTGTCTGTATGTTATTTCATGTACTTACATATGCAATTCATACAGAAGATAGGACACCTATCAGCAAAGGGAAGTTAATGTCATGTATTGCTATGACATGGAATAAATTAAATACCATATATGAGATATCCAGTTGATGATAAAGGTAGAGGAATGTTGCTGGGCTGTTAATGGATACACTATCAATACACTATGAAAGATTTGGACGACTAATAACGGACAGAACGACTGATTTAGGCGGAATAGTCCGACTTTTCAGGACGTATACGAATCTAACGATTTAACGGACGGGATGTTATCAGTCGTAATACTTCGGACCGGCCATTTTTAATCACGTGACATTAACTCGGACGAAAGATTCATATATACAGTCTCTATTGGATACATGCTCATCATATACACAGTTACTATTGGACAGATACATATCATAAATCGTCATATAGACGTTGTTATTTTGGTTATTATTGTATGTAATGCATATCAAATGTATTTTATTATGAATAGAATAAACTATTGCACTGAAGAAAGCTATTGTAATGAATATAAAACTGGTTATTTCACCTATGGAATCCCCATAGAGTATAAGAAGCATTGTGACCATTGTATGTTGAGAGAGATAGAGATAGATGGGGAGAAAAAGCATTGTATGTTTTATCAGATAGAGATGGCAGGCAGTGTACATTGTGACAGAGAGGAATAAAGGTATTCATAATTGATTATACTATATGATAAAGAAGTTGTATTAGTAAACAGCATATATAGACAACACGGCATCTACTTACATCTAATCTTTTTAGTTATAGCTACCCACCTAATAGAGAAAACACATTTAGCATGCTGTATACCAGACAACATATAAAATTCATACCACAAACAAGAAAGCATCATATACAGTAGTTACTGGGTTACATAGCATAGAACTAAAGATAGAAATAGTATGAGTAATTGTATCGTCTGTATTTTATTTCATGTACTTACATATGTTATTCATACTGAAGATAAGACACCTATCAGCAAAGGGAAGTTAATTTCATGTATTTTTATGACATGGAGTAAGTTACATACCATACATGAGATATCCAGTTGATGATAAAGGTAGAGGAATGTTGCTGGGCTGTTAATGGATGCACTATCAATAGATAAGAGTGTAAGTATTGAGTTCATTATATGTTGTATCTGTTACTTACAACTTCTTGATTTAAAGTAAGATATCTAATAAGAGAAAGTCAGTCTACTCCACAACATGGTCATCATACAATCATAAGTACCAGAGCAACACCTATTCATACATCATAGGAGACAACACAAGGTACTTTATCGTGGAGAGTATCAATAACAGATAATAGAACTAGGAGTATGATAATAAAGAATTACTCTTGGGTATATTACGTATACACTTTGACCGAGAACACCTTAAAACAAGCAACATAGAGAGCAGAATACAGACAACCCTTAAACCAAAACTGAGTAACAGATATACCAGAATATAAGCATTATAAATAATCAAAAAGAGCATTCCAGATAGATAACCAATGAAGAGAATACACTAGTAGAAGAATAGAGGATACATCACAAAGAGAGATAAGGAAAGGCAAAATATAAATATTTAGAGAGACACCAGAAGGAATGAGAGTAACAGTCAGAAAGAGTATATACTGATCTTGGTAGATATAAGTAGAGCTCCTTGTTTGACTACATAGAAGAGTCTCTATTTATACTATGTGTTAGTACATTTTATCGTAATATTGATTGAGAGGATTTGTTACCTATATTTCTGTCATGTCGAAGATGAAGGTCATTACCTTCATTCCATCTACTACATAGGCACCTTAATTAAAGTCTTTATTATGTTCAAGAATAGTCATTATTAGATATACGAAGAAAGAGAAGACGGAAAGAAAAGAATAAAAAAGAACTTTGCAAGGGTGGTATTATTATACTCCGTCCCAAAAGCATCTATTTGTATATTGTAGAATATCGTATTACCCACTTGAAGGCAATCAATCAAGATAAAGATAGCATATAACTGTGCTGAAATAGTATTACCAATCACTATGTATAATCTTATATATTTAGTCAGCCATCAACAGCTTCCTCGCTATAGAAATACATCCAAGTGATACAGCAATTTCATTAAACATGACTATCCAGATTATATACAGATAAAAAATTAAAATAAACACCTCAGTAAGTTATTGGAACTTCACAGATTGTTGAATACCATCACTTGGACTCTATCAATCCCAATCAGTTATATATATGATCAGCTCTAAAAGAACAACCCCTTCTGTCTCAGATGAATGATGTACACAGTCCACAACGAAAGTGTCTATCCAATACAAACTCTAGTATGCTCAACGAAGATTCAGAAGATAGCTATCAAGTCGACAAGTAACAGCATGTATACTGATAAGGTGTACCGCGAGTGCCCATTATGATATTGTATGTTCAGGTCAATTATTGGTGTTGCTCAATGGTAATCCATTTCAATCATCGTGTATCAGAGTGTGAAGTCAATAGTAGATCTATTATCATTAATCAGTATTTGAAAGATAGACGGGCATAAACAGGTTTTTATCATCCATACCATTAAGTTGTACTGCTATTCAAGGGTGAGAAATTGCATGCCCAGTCTACGTTTTGCTGTTACAGGGTGTGAATCCAGATTAATTATAGTATGCCAAATTACATTATATATCTTTCCATGATCCTCAGACAACACTCAAGAGAGATATATGAATAACAGGCTATTTTGTATGTGTATACGAAGAGTATATATAACACTGGCTCAAATATTGTAAGGCAAAAGTAATTTCATATGGTATCCATACCTCTATAGATAACCAGTCTTTATCCACATTCTATGCACATTGATCTTATTTACATCAGTACTATCACTTATCTGCCTTAATAGCCATTACTTACAAGTAAAGTTTAATCGCACCATATTATGTACTGTTATTCCATAGCTGTTTATACTGTTTATCAACAAGTGTCTGATAATGCTCTATATCCCAACCTTCGATATACTATGTCAACATATGAGTCAGCAATTAATCGTATTAAATATTCTGTTGTTATTTTAATATACCTCATATAAACAACATACTGTCCTCATTCCACCTGATTCCATCCTGCATCACTGTGTACTTTTTGATCTTTACAGGGTGCACTTGTATTTAGTTGTTCCTACATTAACTGCATTCACACTCTGACTAATTATATCGACGTACTCCATCGTTGTCTATGGTCAGCTCTCCTGATGGGTGAACTGTGATGTTCGACATTCCCAACACTGGCACACTAGAATTATATATGTGTGATTTGGTTTATTTATTGTTTTATCCTCATCTTTTATCTATTTGTTTACCTTGAGTTATTACATATATCCATTTCAACTGTATCTTATCAGTCTAATGAACAACTGCTCTCCATACTCATTCAACACCATCAGACACCACATCACTATGGATATTATCAGCTCACCTGAATATTATTGTTATTGTGTACAGTTCTTACTTTTTGTTTATATTCTCATATTGTTGTCATATTCTGTGTGTGATATACCCTACGTCGAAGTACAGTATATCTGATGACTGTGCATTCCATGTATACATCCCCATCACAGGCACTAGGTCTATTCGTTACTAGTATATGTTATTGTCCTTCGATTCTTATTGTTGTTTAAATGGTCCCTACTGAAGTGAAAGTGAAAAAGAGGGGATATTCGGAAATTGAAAAAATAAATAATCTGTCCGGGCAAGTTAGTGATATAAATGGACATAATAAATTGATGGAGCATTAGAACAGCTCACAATTTGGCATTTTCTATTTCGAAATTGAAATACAAATTGTAAAAGAGCTATAAAATACATTATACATCCATTTTTTATACTTTAAACAGTACTATGACATATAAAAGAACCTCATGAACAACATATCTCATTTTCAGCATTCGAATCAAAACTTCGTTTATTGACATTAACTTTGTCATTTCAACTGCTGAAAAACAATACAATTCAATTGGCTGGCTACCTTTGAAAAGCCCTAAGACGACTGAACCAGTCAGCCTGGCTGTTATTTGGCGTCCAAATCTTTTATAGTGTAGATAAGAGTATAAGTATAGAGTTCATTATATGTTGTATCTGTTACTTACAACTTCTTGATTACAAGTAAGATATCTAATAAGAGAAAGTCAGTCTACTACACAAAATGGTCATCATACAATCGTAAGTAACAGAGCAACACCTATTCATACACCATAGGAGACAACACAAAGTACTTTATCGTGGAGAGTATCAATACAAGATAATAAAACTAGGAGTATGATAATAAAGGATTATTCTTGAGTATATTACGTATACACTTTGACCGAGAACACCATAAAACAAGAAACATAGAGAGCAGAATATAGACAACCCTTAAGCCAAAACTGAGTAACAAAAATACAAGAATATAAGCACTACAAATAGTCAAAAAGAGCATTCCAGATAGATAACCAATGAAGAGAATACACTAGTAGAAGAATAGAGGATACATCACAAAGAGAGATAAGGAAAGCCAAAATATAAATATTCAGAGAGACACCAGATAAAATGAGAGTAACAGTCAGAAAGAGTATATAATAATCTTGGTGAATATAAGTAGAGCACCTTGTTTGACTACATAGAAGATTCTCTATTTATACTATGTGTTGTTACATTTTATCATAGTATTGATTCAGAGTATTGGTTACCTATATTACTGTCATTACCTTCTTTCTATCCACTGCACAAGCACCTTAATTACAGTCTTTATTATTTTCAAGAATAGTCATTATTAGATAAACGAAAGAAAGAGAAGATGGAAAGAAAAGAATAAAAAAGACCTTTTCAAGGGTGTTATTATTATACTCCGTCCCAAAAGCATCTATTTGTATATTGTAGAATATTATGTGTGGTGAGTTCAAGGTAATACCCACTTGAAGGCAATCAATCAAGATAAAGATAGCATATAACTGTGCTGAAATAGTATTACCAATCACTATGTATAATCTTATATATTTAATCAGCCATCAACAGCTTCCTCGCTTTAGAAAAACATCCAAGTGATACAGCAATCTCATTAAACATGACTATCCAGATCATATACAGATAAAAAGTTAAAATAAAGCACCTCAGTAAGTTATTGGAATTCCACAGATTGTTGAATACCATCACTTGGACTCTATCAAGCCCAATCAGTTATATATATGATTAGCTTTAAAAGAACAAACCCTTTGGTCTCAGATAAATGATGTACATAGTCCATAATCAAAGTGTCCATCCAATACAAACTCTAATATGCTCAACCAAAATTTAAAAGATAGCTATCAAGTTGATAAATAACAGCATGTATACTGATAAGGTGTACCGCTAGTACCCATTATGATAGTCTATTTTTAGTTCAAATATTGGTGATGCTCAGTGGTGATTCATTTCAATCATCGTGTACCAGAGTGTGAAGTTAATATTAGATCTATTATTATCAATCAATATTTAAAAAATAGACGGGCATAAACTGCTTTCCATTATCCTTACCATTGATTTGTTCTGCTATCCAAGATTGAGATATTGTATGCCCAGTCTACGTTTTGCTTTTACAGGGTGTAAATCCAGATTAATTAGAGTATGCTAAATTACATCATATATCTTTCCACGGATCCTCAGTCAATACTCAAGAGAGATAGATGATTAACAGGCTATTTTGCATGTGTATACGAAAAGTCTATAAATAGCACAGGTTCCAATATTGTAAGGCAGCAGTAATTTACCATGGCACCCATATCTCTATACATATCCAGTCTTTATCCACATTCTATGTACATTGATCTTATTTACATCAGTACTATCATTTATCTGCTTTGATAGCCATTACTTACAAGTACAGTTTAATCGAACCATATTATGTATTGTTATTCTATAGCTGTTTATACTGTTTATCATCAAGTGTCGGATGATGCTCCATATCCCAACCTTCGATACACTATGTCAAAATATGTTTCAGCAATTAGTCGTATTAGATATTCTGAAGTCATTTTCCTTTACCTCTTATAAACAAAAAGGAAAATAATCGGTCAACATACTGTTCTCATTCTACCTGATTCCATCCTGCATCACTGTGTACTTTTTCATCTTCACAGGGTGCACTTGTATTTAGTTGTTCCTACATTTACTGCATTTATACTCTGACTAATTATATTGACGTACTCTATTGTTGTCTATCTTCAGTTTTCCTGATGGGTGAACTGTGATGTTCGACATTCACAACACTGGCACACTAGAATTGCATATGTGTGAGTTTGTTTATTTATTGTCTTATCCTCATCTTTTATTTATTTGTTTACCTTGAGTTATTACATATATCCATTTCAATTGTATATTATCAGTCTAATGAACAACTGCTCTCCATACTCATTCAACACCATCAGACACTACATCACTATGAATACTATAAGCTCATCTGAATATTATTGTTATTGTGTACAGTTCTTACTTTTTGTTTATATTCTCATATTGTTGTCATATTCTGTGTGTGATATACCCTACGTCGAAGTACAGTATATCTGATGACTGTGCATTCCATGTATACATCCCCATCACAGGCACTAGGTCTATTCGTTACTAGTATATGTTATTGTCCTTCGATTCTTATTGTTGTTTAAATGGTCCCTACTGAAGTGAAAGTGAAAAAGAGGGGATATTCGGAAATTGAAAAAATAAAAAATCTTTCCGGGCAAGTTAATGATATAAATGGACATAATCAATTGATGGAGCATTTGAAAAGCTCATTATTTGGCATTTTCTATTTCGAAATTGAAATACAAATTGTAAAAGAGCTATAAAATATATTATACATCCATTTTTTATACTTTAACCAGTACTATGACATATAAAAGAACCTCATGAACAACATATCTCATTTTCAGCATTCGAATCAAAACTTTGTTTATTGACATTAACTTTGTCATTTCAACTGCTGGAAAACAATACAATTCAATTGGCTGGCTACCTTTAAAAAGCCCCAAGACGACTGAACCAGTCAGCCTGGCTGTTATTTGGCGTCCAAATCTTTTATAGTGTATGGGAATTTAACTAAATATAAGATAATACAAATTATAAAATGCTGAGCAATGACAATGTGATGCATCATGACTGCTGAGACTACTGATGGGAACAATGTATTGTATAAAGAGGCTCTGAACATGTTGATAAGGCTTATCATTAGACAATGGGAGTATTAGCAATGGTTATTATGGTATCGACAGGCGTGTTGGAATATACAATTCAGCTTGGGACGTGATCTCTTCTGACTGATTGGTTTTGTAGGTGTAAACTTCCTTTTATATTTCTTGGGGCGTTCATAGTATTGGGACACTAATTCCATATCCGAAGGCTGTGTACTTGGGACACTAACAGTTTTATAAATTTACGGCTTAATCACGGGTCTTACTTAAATTGGGTATTTAATAAGATAGACAGAGAGATACTTCTTTAGAGATAAAGAAGTCAACAAAGAATACAGAATAAGAGATTAATGGATAATAAGATAATGTCTTTATTGATATAAATTCAACGAGCATATATATGTTTTTGATAATAAAATATGGGTTGACATAATGAATAAATAATAATGTGATAAGTATGAATAACGGGATAAGTAGGATAGAATATAGGAAGTCTAATAATACAATGGATATAATACAATAATATGATGAAGACAATAATGTCAAAGGAAGTGATCATAATTGTTGCATTGTCAAAGCACCAGACATTTAAGAACCAGGAGGAAGTGTACCAGAATTGGAAGCTTGTACCACTTTGGCTCTTGAGCGCTTTCTTGTAGGAACAGATGGTTTAAATCTTCGCTTGTTCGCTCTTATGGGCACGTGAGGGAATGGACGTTCCAAACTAAGGTCACTTGTAAAACCGACACCGACACTGTTAAATCCCAAGTGGATTAATCTTATAATGTTATACAGGTTCTGATATAAGGTGCTTCAATAGATACTTCTTGTAACAACCAAGGCAAGATCAGGCAAGAGGGACAAGAAGGTATTAGGTGCTTTCAACAAGACTAGGATTTGTTTTCAGGTATAGACTTTATTGAATAGGATTACTTATGATAATAAACTGAGGTGTATAGAAATCAAACAATAGAAGTATTTATAAGAAACGAAGTGAAGGGATGTCTATTACTAATTATAAGGGGCTGCATTAAGTAGGAAAGAATTAATATATGTCAGGGTACTAGATTAAATCAATGGGATATATTAAACGGGATATATGACTACTAAGGGTGCTGGAATCTGTTAGGTCATGACATTATCCCCCCTTCTGGCTTCGAGTTCCACGAGATTTTCGACGAGACTTCTTCTGTTGTGAATCGGGTGATGATCTTCTTCGCTTGGATGACTTGACAGAATTCATATTGGGCTTGTCGGGGTATTTATCATGGAAGTCACGAATGACGTCAGGACAATTCCAGAGATTACTTAGAGGTTCCCAAGTATCTTCAGATGGATCGGGGTAGTCTTTGTATCTAACCAAGTATTGTAGTTGACCATATGATATACGACTGTCTAATATCCGTTCTACTTCATAATGCTCTTCACCATTGATAATCACCGGAGGAACAGGTTCATGATGACGTTGAGGGATATCAGGCAACTCGGACTGGTCAATATGAGATAGTAGATTAACGTGGAAGACTGGATGTATCTGGATACTGGATGGTAGCTTCAACTTGTATGCGTGTGAACCGACTTTCTTTATAATTTCAAAAGGACCAATACGCTTATAATCCAGCTTCTTGGAAGGACGAGAAGTTTTGATGTTCTTAGTGGATAAGTAGACTTTGTCACCAATATTATATTCTGGAGTAGGCCTATGGCGTAGGTTGTAATAATGTGATTGCTCTTTCTGTACCAGCTTCAGCTCTTCTTGTAATTCACCATGGATAGCACGCAGCTTACGATAGAATTCTTCGGTGGAAGCCGAGATACCAGAAGTACGAGTGTTAGCTGTAAAAGATGATCTTGGATGATAAGCATAGTTGGCTTCAAATGGTGAATGCTTGGTACTTGACTGTAGAACATTGTTATAGCTGAATTCAGCTATAGATAACAGAGAGACCCAATTATCTTGTTGGTAATTGATATAAAAACGAAGATATTGCTCGAGAATAGAATTAACTCTTTCAGTTTGACCATCGGTTTCAGGGTGGAATGCAGTGGACATATTAGATTTTATACCAAGTAGGGATAACAGAGATTGCCAGAAATGAGATGTGAACAGAGAACCACGATCAGAAACGATACTATCAGGGAGGCCATGTATACGGAATATATTATCAATGAATAACTGGGCGAGGTCTTTAGCAGTAATAGTTTCTTTGCATGGAATGAAGTGGGCCATCTTGGTTAATCTATCGACCACGACCCATATGGAATTATACCCAGAAGTACTTTCAGGAAGACCGACTATGAAATCCATACCAATAGAAGACCATGGCGTATTAGGTATCGATAATGGATGGAGGTGCCCTTGAGGTTCTTGACGAGGTGTTTTTGATCGAATACATATGGGACAATTGGCAATGTATCTATTGACATATTCTTTCATGGTTGGCCATGTATAGTTACGAGATATGAGCTCACGCGTCTTGGCTTGACCCCAGTGACCGCCAACAGGAGAATCGTGATGCATACGTAGGATATCTAACTTCAATTGATTATCATCTGGAGCACATATCAGGTTGTCTAGAAGTAATAATCCAGATTCTTCATCATAACTGTACCGAGACATTTCTTTTCTTAGGTGCAAGGGAGCAGAGGTAATATCTTTGACCAGAGATATGACTTTATTGAGTTTCTCATCTTCTTTTAGCTTATTCGATATTCTGGAAGTAAGACTTGAGTCAGGCAATACACTCACGGTTGTTAACGAGGATAATACAATCCGTTCTTCACCAAAGAATTGCTGTACAGGCTGTTTAGAAGCAGAATCATTATGGAACGACATGTCGGATCTTCGTGATAAAGCATCAGCCTTTGGATTCTTAGTACCAGGACGATATGTAATAACAAAATCAAAGGAGGAAAGGAAGAGAGACCAGCGAGCTTGTCGACGGTTCAGACCTTTAGTAGACATGAAATACTCTAGGTTCTTATGATCGGTGTATACGATAATCTGATGATTAGCTCCTTGTAGATAATGCCTCCAGACACGGAATGATTCTACGACGGCTAACATTTCTTTATCGTAAACATCATAGTTAACTTCAGGACTAGTAAGCTTACGACTGAAGAAGGCAATAGGATGGAGCCTCTTCTCAGAATCATACTGACTGATAACACCAGCAATTGCGAAATCAGATGCATCGGTTTCTACTATGATTGATCCTGAGGGATTGAAATGCTGTAATATCGGAGCGGAAGTAAATTTGCTCTTCAAAGCATTGAACGCATCATTAGCAGTGGTAGACCAAACAAAGGGAACATTCTTCTTGAGAA
Organism: Pilobolus umbonatus; assembly: GCA_025528865.1. Taxonomy (NCBI): domain Eukaryota; kingdom Fungi; phylum Mucoromycota; class Mucoromycetes; order Mucorales; family Pilobolaceae; genus Pilobolus; species Pilobolus umbonatus. Next base: position 16,473 of record JAIXMH010000083.1, read on the forward strand.
GCTTAGTAATAGGGACTGTGATCTTAGAATACTGATGGATAAATCTACGATAGAAATTGGCAAAGCCCAGGAAAACTTGAATGTCGTGTACTGATTTTGGTTCAGGCCAATCTATTATGCAAGACACCTTGGCTTGATCCATGGACACACCATCGACACCAACACGGAAACCAAGAAATTCAACTTCTTGTACATCGAATTCACACTTCTCGGCTTTAGCATAAAGACCAGCTTCTCTCAACTTGCTCAACACTTTACAAACATGATCGATATGTGTGGTAGAATCTTCACTGTATATAAGAATGTCATCTAGATAAACGACGACAAACAAGTCCAAGTATTCACGGAGTACATCATTGATCAAGGCTTGGAAAGAAGCAGGAGCATTAGTTAGTCCAAAAGGCATTACTTGATACTCAAAATGGCCATAACGTGTTCTAAATGCAGTCTTCCACTCATCACCTTCAGCTATCCGGATACGATGATAAGCATTTCTAATGTCCAACTTGGTAAATATCTTAGCAGTAGAGAGTCTATCCATTGACTCATTGATTAACGGAAGCCGATAGCGATTCTTGATGGTTACTTTGTTCAGACCTCTATAATCTACACACAGGCGCAACGAACCGTCTTTCTTTTTGACAAAGATAATGGGGGCACCAGCTGGACTAGTAGACCTTCTGATAAAACCACTGGCTAGATTTTCTGTGATATATGTAGACAAAGCCTTCAATTCATCTTGAGACAAGGAGTAGATAGGACCAAAGGGCGGCTGAGAATCTTTGACAAGAGGAATAGAGTGATCGGAATCACCACGATGGCTTGGGAGGATGTTGGCAGAGTCTTCACTAAATACATCCATATATTCACTATACTTGCTTGGGACACTACTGAGATTACCGTCTGTACTAACGCTAGATGTGAGAGATGCAATAGTAGTACTAATAACATTATTAGTATCTTGGATATAGTAAGCGTGGTTACCATCACCAATAAATTGGGATATCTCTTCAGCTGTGGCTACTTGAATATCTGGAATATAAGGTTCAGGAGAAGCAGATTCGATAGCAGGGACTTCTAAATCAGGAACAATTGGATTGATGGGTACTTCTTCAGGAACAGGATCTACTGAAGAACAGGGGATAGGAGTAACATCGATGTTATCAGAGCAGTGAGACAGGCAGATATCAGAATCAAACAAGACAGTTTGATGTTTCCAATCAATACGAGGATTGTGTTTCTCCAACCATGGCATACCCAGGATTATTGAATGTCGGCCTAATGATGCTATACCTAGATCAATTTCCTCTGTATGGTAATCAATAGTCATTTGAACAGTAGCATTGTGTGTTACCATGCCGGAGGATATAAGACGACCATCGACGATCTCGACTGATAAAGAATCAGGTCTAAGGCTAGTAGAGCAGGAGTGTTCTCTGATAAAGTCAGCGTTGACAAAGCTATTCATGGCACCAGAGTCAATCATAACCTGAGTAGTGACAATCTTATCATCGAATTGGAGTTCCACTTGAACAGATATAGGGTTAAGGGAAACTACGGAGTGATCGCCCAATTGGGGGTTAATTGACTGAGTAGGGATTAGATTAATGTTGGATATAGGTAAGAGAGATTTTGATGAATTTAAGGATATTTTATTAAATTCAGTGTTTGTTAAATTATCACTCAGGGGATACTCTCCTATAGACCCTGAGTTGAGGCTTTTCCCTTCCTGGGACAAGAAACTGCAGTGTGACCTTCACCACCACAGTATAGGCACAACCATAACCTTCTACGACGATCCTTTTCTTCATCAGACAAAGAAGAGAACTTACGCACCATGGGTGCATCTACCTGAGTTGTATGAACAACAGGCTGGGTCTCTGGCTTCCCATACTTAGAACGAGGAGCAAAGATTTGACTGCTCCTATTAAAAGGGCGACGACGAGATTCACGATCACGAATTCTGTTATCAAGCTCAATAACCTTCATAGTGTAAGTGGACAATTGGTTTGGCAAATCTCTAGTGGCCAATTGGTCCTTGAGATCTTCTGATAGTCCTTCTCTAAACATACATAGTAGGGCAGCTTCATTAAACCCAGAACGAGCAGACAAACGACGGAAATTGGCTGCGTATTCTGCTGCTGAACCACGACCTTGACGAAGACGAAGGAGTTGCGTCTCGTTGTTCAACTTCTCATTCACTTCGCCAAAACTCCTCTCGAATTCTTCAAGAAACAAGTCAAAGGAAGACATGCAGATATCAAGACTAGGAGTACCCAGACTCTCTATGTATGGTAGAGCCCAAGTGAATGCAAATCCAGTGAGGAATGAGCAGAGAAAAATAATTTTGCTTACTTCATCTTGAAAACGAGAACCATCGAAATAGATACTCATTTTAACATGGCCAATAAAGTTAGCTATTTTGGATGGATCACCATCAAATGTAGGTGGATCATTGATACGGTTGGGTCTACTATTTTTGAATGGGTTGGTAGGATGGGTAACAGGGACTGGAGTAGTTTCTTCAAAGACATGAGCAAAAGGATAAGAATGGTACGACATATTAATGATATCCAAAGTAGCAGAAATCAGAAATCAGGTAAGTTACACAAGACTAGATATGTATTAAGCAGAGATACTGGACAAGACTAGATGATGATAAGGACAGGAGCAGGACAAGGACAAGAACAAGAACAAGAACAAGAACAAGAACAAGACAAGAGCCGAGAAAGCAGGTAATACAATATCAGTTTATTATACTGTAACAACCAAGGCAAGATCAGGCAAGAGGGACAAGAAGGTATTAGGTGCTTTCAACAAGACTAGGATTTGTTTTCAGGTATAGACTTTATTGAATAGGATTACTTATGATAATAAACTGAGGTGTATAGAAATCAAACAATAGAAGTATTTATAAGAAACGAAGTGAAGGGATGTCTATTACTAATTATAAGGGGCTGCATTAAGTAGGAAAGAATTAATATATGTTAGGGTACTAGATTAAATCAATGGGATATATTAAACGGGATATATGACTACTAAGGGTGTTGGAATCTGTTAGGTCATGACACTTCTTTAATGATAGATCAAAGAACCAGACTGAGTAATAGAAGTAATTACAGGGTTAAAAGATGATGTTTATTTCTATGCATTTCAATGCATATTTATATGATTTGGAGTATAAGATGTATCATGATTTTGCATAGAATAATTAATAATACAGTGTGAGATAATAACATATAAAGAATAGAAGTATAATGAATGGAAGTAGCTAGAATAGATATATAAGGAATAATAATATGATAATAATATGAAAGTAATGTGAAAATAATATGAGAATAAACAATAAAATATAGTCGTGATAATATAGAAGAGAGTATGGAAGGATCGAATGAAAATAGGAGCTACTGGAAAGCATCAGATTATCAGGAGTACTAAGGATTGAGGATTCTAGAAGACAGTTCATAAGGACCGTTGCTATAAAGAGTATCATTGTGCTATCTTGCGTATTGCTCTTTTATTGGCTGGAATCTGTGGCTTGAATCTACGCTTATTGGTTCGTACAGGCACGTGAGGGAAAAGTGGACCAGGCTTATAGTTGTAGAGGTTTTGGTAATCGATAACACCTGTCAATTCGCAGGTAACCCAAAGCCTAATTGTAGTGTAATCAGAATCCAAAATCTATCTTTTAATACACGGATTAAAAGATACTATAAACCAAATGTAACAGTTATTTAAGAGTCAAGAAGATGGTGTTTATTCTATGCATTTTGATGCATATTTATATAATATAAATAAAAGATATGATATGATTTGAATAGAGGATAATTAATAATACAAGTGTGATATAATAACATATAAAGAATAGAAGATGATGAATATAAAATATAGAGTGGATAGAGTATACGAGAATATCATGATCATAGAGAAGTGTGTAAGAATAATATGAAAATCATGATAATAAGAAGAAGAATAATCTACATAGAAAAGAATCAAGTGAAGAAGAAACTAATGGAAAGCATGAGATATAAGGTGTCAGAAGGATAAATATATGGAAGGCAGTTCATACGGATGATTGTCAAAAATGGGATCAGTGTTCAATCTTACGCCTCGAACGCTTATTGGCTGGAGCTTTTGGCTTGAATCTACGCTTATTCACTCTTGGCGGCACGTGAGGGAACAGGGTTTTTATATAGGGACTTGCTGTGTAATTCACACCGACAACCTGTCGGTGTGCCTGAAGGGTTGAAGCTCAATAAGGAACCCTTGTGGCCACATGTGCCTGTGAGAATCAACAAGAGAAAATTCAAGCCAAAAATACCAGCCAATAGGCGTTCAAGAAGAAAGATTACACAATGATACTGTTTATGTTAGCCATGCTTATGAACATGCTTACCATAATCTGCATATGTTCATATTCTTCATATGATGCTATTGAAGATCTATCAATAAGTATAAATTAAGTATTATTAGTAGTATCTCTTAAAGTTTATTAATCATGTTAGTTTATTTTTATAGTGTTTATTTTTTTAATATTTAATATTTTTATTTAAAAAGTATTTCTTTATTATATCTTTACTGCTAAAATCTTTTTCATTTACCCATGTATTATCTTTAGTATCATAGCCTTCCCATTTTACGTAGAATATATACTCGCTGTTTTTATCAAGCTTATGATCTATTATTGTTTCTATCTCATAAAATTGATTATTTTTATTTAAATCTCTAATTAAATTTATATTTACTTTTCTGGCACTTTTACCTTTCTTTCTTTTCTTTTTATTTATATCTTTGTATTGTGGAAAATCTACATCTTCTACATCTTCTATATTTATATTATTTTCTATATTTATATTATTTTCTGCATTTTCATCTACTACCATATTATCTTCCTCTATTATATCTAATTCATTAAAGTTTTTCTGTAGTTCTGTCATTATTTTAATTTTTCTAATTGCTTTATTTCATTATTTAGTACAATATCTACTAACATATGTTCTGTAGGAAAATCAAAATTATCAGACATCCATAACTTGTGATGATCTTGTGTAATAATGTTAAAAGTTTCTGTAAATTTTTTTATATTTTTTAATAAGAATGCTACTTTTAATTGTAAGTTAACATTTTTATAATCATCTGTTTTTAAAGTTGAGTTGTTGTTACTAAATCTTTTAAATTTATTATGAAGCTCAAGAATTGATTCTCAATAATAGATCTGAAACTACCGAATACATCATTAAAATGCTTTTCTTGTATAATTAATTCTAGTTCAGGTTCTTTTCTAATAGGATAAAAAAAGTTGTTATCACATAATTTGATATTTTTCTTAATACATAGGTCTTCAAATTGCCTAATAAATAATGTATAGCCTCCATCAACTGCTAAAACATCACGTATATTTATTTTATTATAAATTTTCATATTTAAAAACATACCTCCATCAGAGCTAATACCACATAACTCACTATTAGATACTGAAATAACCATATCATTAATATCTGCTAATACTTGTGTTCTTAAACCACTACTTTTTAATTTATAAGACCATCATTTTTGGGCAGAAATATCAGGTTTACTATAGTCAATTGTACTATCATGTCCATCTAATAGTAATGTTATATTTTTAAAATTTTCTGGATTTTTAATTTTAGCAGAATAAACTCTAATCTTAATAGTTGAGAACATGTTTTGTAAACACATATCTACGTATTTATTTAAATTTGTATAATTATCAATCCAAAAATTCTTATAAAATGAATAGAAAGTTGAATATGGTATGTTTCTTTTAATGTTTTTACTTGTGTTACCTGATATTAAGTGATAGATTAGATATAATCCTTTTTCAACTTCAAAATATGGGCCTGGGTATTCTTTATTAGTATATAGTTTAGTTAGAAAAAAGAATACAGCTGTATATCCTAATTTATCTAATAATTCTTTTTTAATATCATTTATTTCTTTAATATGTTTTAATACTGTACGATGCTTATAATTATTATTTCTCTTATTCCAATTTTCATTTAAAAATCCCCATTGATTTAATATAATTTTATCAATCTGATCTTGTAATAGTTTTTTATATAATAAAAAATCTTTCTTTGGTATTGAAGAATGATAATCATCCATTTATATCTAGTATCAAATTCAATTTTTACAAAATAATTGGCAAAAAAAACCTTGAAATGAATCAAGGAACAAAAATCTAAGGTTTAATAAATTTTTAGTTTTTTTAAATCGTTTGTATATCATATAGGCATACTTAATACATATTATAGGTTACATCGTCTGGCTAAAGATACTTCCATTTTGTTTTTGTTAGTCATTTATATATAAACATATAACCTTTTGGATAAAAACCAGATGTTTATACAACTTTACAATATAAGGCACAGCGCTATACCTTTATTGTATAAAGATTCTTTTTTTAGTATTTTTTTATTTTTCTTAAATCTTTATAAATGTGCTTCTAAAAGTAAACTCCAATAATAAGTGGCCTATATTATTTATTTATAATTGGTAAGGACTCGTTAAATATGTTGAATATTTTACTATAACCTATCTCCTTATTAATTCCAATTTATAAATAAATAACATCTTATTTATTCATTCAAATAACTTAGCACGAGTCAACAATATACTAAAGACTTAAAAAGTAATTGTCTCTTTCCCGGTTTTATTTATTATTTAAGCAAAATTCAATTTTTTTAAAAAGTATGCATGATTAATAAATAAAATTCGATCAATAAAAATTGACATTTTCAGTAGTGGCTGATTAGTCCCCATTCCTTCATAATCATTTCTTTTGGTCTTCTTCTACTCGAATATTCTTCCTTGTGCAATCACAAATTCCATCGTTATATTTATCCATTATCATATTATTCTATTCTATTGTACTATTCTATTCTATATCACATCATTCTATCCATTTCTATGCAGTCATTATCATATTCTATTACTCATCAACTTGTATCAAAATCATCTTATATTTCATATTCAAAAACATATAAAAATGCATTGATTTGCATAGGAAATAAACTCATTAACCTACTACTCTTCAACTGAAATCTCTTATTACTTTTATTTGCCATTGGACTTCTAAATTGTATAAAAGTCACTGCTGTTATTCAACTTAATCTCGTCTACTCTGTGTCTCTGTCTACCGCCTAAATTACAAACCTGTCGAGTTCAGAAGTACAGTTGTTCCTAATCAAGATAGTCATCAACCAATAGAAGTCCAGTACAACCTTCCGACCCAACATAACCCTAAAAAGAGAAGGTTCAAGCCTAACACCAGAGTGGCGCGAGCAAGACGAGACAAGCGAACTAAACTCAATCTTATTGGTCTCATAATCAAGATGCTCAAATAATATGATTGGTGGATTATCCATTATAGAAACATTCAATTATCAGATCAAAGATACCTCTTTATCGAAGAAGAAGACTATCCATATCACCAATCATTATTGTTCACATAGTTATTATTAGAGAATAATTGGATTCTACCTTATATATTATAACCACAATTCAATAGCTAGAAAACATATAAATACCCTGTTATTTTGTATTAAATAAACATGATCTTTTAACTTGGCTTTACTCTACTTCATAACTGTTCTTATTATCTTCTTTACTGTCTAAAGAAGTTGTTTGCTATTACCTGTCGTACATAGCCTGGTTATCCGTTTTTATAATCAACCTAAGATCACTCACTCCGATACGTGATCTGACATTTGGTAGCATTTGGTTGATTATTTCTGCTTGAACTCACCCGCTATATTAATTATTGACTGAACTTACCCTGCTGGTACCCCTGACTGATTCTGTATACTGCTTATACTTACCTGACTTACCGTTATGTCAAATCTTAATCCCGCTACTGCTTCTGGATCCAATAATGTTGACCTTATTGCCAAGATTATCCAAGAATTCTCGAATGCCCTGAAGAACAACAATGCCCCGATGCATAAAACTACAGAACCATCAACCTATGATGGTACTAGAGAAGCTATGGTGATCGACTCTTGTATCCGAACTCTAGAAAGATACCGAGACTTTCACAATTGGAATGATATTAGAACCAAGAATTATGCAACCACCCTGCTTCGTGGTCGTGCTGATGTGTGGTACAGAACACTGGAGATTGCTCAAGATGAACCTGAAGACTGGTTGAGTATGAAGAGAGAATTGATTGCTTATTTTAGACCCGAGAATGCCACTAGACTTGCACGTGATAAGCTGGCCAATTACCGACAAATCGGATCTCTAGTCGACTATATCAATGGATACATGGATATCATTGCTGCTCTGTCTGGAATATCTGAGGATGAATCATGTGATCGCTTTATGCGTGGTTTATCCAACAGGAATATTCGTGCAGAGATTAGACATAAGAACGCTGTGACACTTCAAGAAGCCATACATATAGCTATGTCGTATGATGCTGCCCAGTTCGAAGCCGGTACTTACCAAAGAAGGTCTCAAGATCGCCCTGTACAGCGTGAGTACCGTGATGACCCTATGGATCTGGATACTATGGATTCCCGCCCTCCTAGAAGAAGCAACAATTTGGTGTGCTTTTATTGTGGTAACAAGGGCCATCGTCGTGCTGAGTGCAAGATTAGAAGAAATGATATCATGAAGATGGAGCAAGACCGCTATCAGAAGTTTAGCAAGAATCAAGGTGGTGGATACAAGAAGCAGGATTTTCATTAAATGTAGTTGATGATGTGGAAGTACAACTACAAGACCGATATACTGAAAACCTTCCTAACCATAACAGTGATATAGAACCTACCAATGATATATCAGATATTATTAACAAACCCTTTGTTCAAATGTTTAATAATAATAAAATAGCTAGTTATGAACCTTATCCTACTGTCCCCACTGCTAAGTTTTCTGATGCCAAGTATGATACGGTTATAACTGCTCCTATCAAGAAGACGTCAAGACCCCCGGTGATCCCTGAACTGCTGCCTGTATCTCACTGTAATCAAGATCTGATTGAAGAATTCAACTACTTGTTTGAGTTGAATGCTATCTCTACTAAACTGCCCCTGTACTCTGGTGTCTTCAAGAATAAGTCACTCAAGATCTTGATTGATAGTGGTGCTAGCGAAAACTACGTGTCCCCTGATGTTGCTGCTCTCTCTGACTCGTATATACCTGTATATGACCGACATGTGGAAACCGCTGGTGGTGAAACTACAGAGATTACTAAAAGAATTAATATGAACTTAGATTTTAGTGGAATTACCTGTCCCATCTCTGCTTATGTGTTTCCTACCAAGTTTGATCTGATCCTAGTTCGTGCATGGTTGAAGACTGTCAAGCCTTTACCCAACTGGAGAACTGATTGCTGGTATATCAAGAATGGTGACAATGAAGTGGAACTGAGTCCTTGTAATACTGGTGCCTATAGATCTGATAACAGCCATTTAAGTTATCTGATTTCCCACAAACAGGTCTCACGTTGTATGAAAAAAGGATCTGATTGTTACCTCATGTATCTCAACTCTGCCGAACTGAATGACAAGAATCCCTTAGTGGTTAATGATCAACATTGGAGTAACCTGGTTAAAGAGTTCTCGACTGTCTTTAAGGACGAATTACCAGGATTACCACCGAATAGGGATGTCACACATGTAATTGAGACCGGAGATGCCAAGCCAGTGAGTCGTCCACCATTTAAAATGTCTCCCGCCGAACTAGACGAGCTACAACGCCAGATCAAAGAACTGCTATCTTTAGGTTTGATTAGACCAAGTGCTTCTCCCTGGGGTGCTCTGGTGTTGTTTGTCCGAAAGAAGACTGGTGAGATGAGAATGTGTGTGGATTACCGTGCGTTGAACAAGCTGACCGTGAGAAACAATCATCCATTGCCTCGTATAGATGAATGTTTAGACAGATTAAAAGGTGCAACTTACTTCTCCAGTTTAGATTTGAAGAGTGGTTACCACCAAGTCCTGATTAACCCTGAAGATGTACCTAAAACAGCATTCAATACAAGATATGGACAGTTTGAATTCCTGGTGTTACCTTTTGGTTTGACTAATGAGTAGTGTTACAATTATATAAATAAATTGTTCAAACATTTTTACGATAATATATACTTTATTAACAACAATTTTTGTAATTTATTTTATTATTGCATTTTATTTCTTTTTTGTTAAATATATAAATTTCGTATTAAAACGAAGCTTGACAATTTTTTTTGATTGATTTTATAACTTTTAAGTCACTTTTTATGATGACATAATGTATGTTGTGTTACTCTAGGAAAAAATATTGTTAAAGACGATTAATAAAGTCTATCCAGAAAATAATTATATCATTAATATGTTATATTCAAATGAAAATCGATTCAAACTTATTTTTAAAAATAATTATTTTATGTTAGTTAACATTATATACTAATGATATCAATGCTTTTTTTGCTTTTGAGGTTAATTTTGGTGGATTGTTAAAAAAAAGACGACCTTTTTTGAATAATGGAAACTCAGATATATATATAAACATCTAAATTAAAACAATTAGAGAATAAATAATTAATGTAATTACTATTATATTTCTGTTTTCTGATTTAAATAAATACACAATTTTAGAAAAATTAACTTGACAGGTTATTTTTATAGACTATAATTATTATCCTAATCTAAAGTAAATGATAACATTTAAAATATAACATAAATGTGTTTTAATCTTAAAGAATTAAGAGTTATATTTAAAATAGTTATTTCAAAATTAAATCTAAAATCTTGCACAAATTTTGAAATATTGATAAAAATTATAAAATATGAGAGGGAATGGAATGAAAAATAAAATAAGATAATTAATAATAATAAATTAGAAAAAATATAATATTGTATAAATAATTTAAAAATCGAAGATATTAATGCAGCTCCATACATTTTATTTAAATACTTTTTATGATTGTCTTATTTCTTTTAGACTTAAACAATAATATCAATAATAATAGTTATAAATGTCAATTATTTTGTAGTAATTAATGATATTGACAACAAAAAATATAATTTACCAAATTTTAATTTATTTATAGAATTATGTAAAAAATAGATAAGTACTAACATTTTAATTTTTTTTTATTAATATACAAGACGGAGTCATACATTTATTTATATAACGATTTAAAATAGACATATTATTTGATAATTTAAATAAAATGGGAGTACCATAAATGAAAAAAGTAATAAATATATTTTAAGAAATAATTTAGATGTTCCGAAATCTAAATATTTAATCGGCGATTAAATAAATTGTACCTTTTAGGTGGAATTTTATTTTTAAATAAACAGGATTAAATATTAATTGTTTTATTATTTCCTTTTAAAAATGGGAACATTGCCAATAATATGATATTAAAAATATAATGTAAAGTATATAGCCATATTTTCCGAGGACCTAGAGTAGTGTTACAATTATATAAATAAATTGTTCAAACTTTTTTACGATAATATATACTTTATTAATAACAATTTTTGTAATTTATTTTATTATTGCATTTTATTTCTTTTTTGTTAAATATATAAATTTCGTATTAAAACGAAGCTTGACAATTTTTTTTGATTGATTTTATAACTTTTAAGTCACTTTTTATGATGACATAATGTATGTTGTGTTACTCAATGCTCCTCCCACGTTTCAGTCCCTGATGAACCGTGTACTCAATGACTGCCTTGACAAGTTTGCTTTGGTGTATCTTGATGACATACTGATATATAGTAAGACTGAAGAAGATCACATAGCGCATGTCAAACATGTCTTGAATCTGCTGAAGAAGGCTCAACTTATAGCTAATTTGAAGAAATGCGAGTTTGGTAAACGTGAATTGATCTTCGTTGGTTTTAAGATTACACAAGATGGTATACTCCCTAGTACTACCAAGGTTGAAACTGTCAAGAACTGGCCAAAGCTCAACAATGTACAAGAAGTAAGGCAATTTATGGGTTTAGCACAACACTATCGTAGATTTATCCCTGAGTTTGCTTCAATTGCTGCACCACTGACTGACCTAACTCGTGGTACAGGTCCCAAAAAGCGACTGATTATCTGGACCCAAGATTGTCAATCTGCTTTTGATAAAATCAAAGATCTGCTTACTTCTGTTCCTGTCCTACAAGTACCCGATATGGACAAGCCCTACAGAATTGAAACCGATGCGTCTGACTTTGGATGTGGTGCTGTTCTATTGCAACCTGGTGACGACGATTCCTCTATGTGGCACCCTGTTGCATATGAATCAAAGAAATTCTCAGCTGCCGAAAAGAACTACCCTGCGCAAGAGAGGGAACTGCTTGGTATAATACATGCTCTCAGAACTTGGAGGTGCTTTGTTGATGGGTGTAAAGGTGGTTATACTGTGCTCTCGGATCATTTGCCCCTGAAATTTCTTCGCTCACAAGATAAACCGACTCCTAGATTAGTAAGATGGTTAGCTGAATTGGAACTGTTCGCTCCGGATATACAATACAAACCTGGTAAGGAGAATGATGTTCCGGATGTACTCTCTCGCTTAGATGGCCCAGATGGCCCCGAATCTAGTACATCTATTGAACCCGACTTTCTCTATGCAACATGGTCACTCAAGGATGCCCCATTGATTGTTCAACAAGACTGGCCTCTCCTCTACCTGGATACGGACAAAGTAACCTCACCTGACTTGAAGGCTATGATGGACAAGAACAGCAATCATTTTGTGACTAGAGCTAATACGGTGTACAGAAAGGTTATTATCGACTCAAATAATACCATCAAAGAAGTACCATTCTTACCTTTTGCCAATCGTGCCGACACTGTGGCTAATTACCATGAATCTTTTGGTCATGCTGGATTTAAGACAATGCTTAAAATGTTTACTCCCCGTTTCTGGTGGCACACCATGCGTAAAGATCTCATGGAATGGTTAAAGACTTGCCCATCATGTCAAATAAACAGTCGTAGAACAAGAATACATCAAGATGTGATGCATCCACTAAAGGTACCCACTGCTTTTGACCGTTGGCATCTAGACTTTGTTGGTGAGCTCCCTTCCACTTTAAAAGGAAATCGTTGGTTACTCGTTGCTGTAGACTACGCTACAAATTGGCCAATTGCTCGTGCTGTCCCTGTTGCATCAAAAGAAGCCGTAGCTGATTTCATCTATGAAGAAATAGTAATGCGTTTTGGTTGTCCGTCCGAGATTCTTACCGATCGAGGTGCAAACTTTAACAGTGAACTGGTCAATGCTTACATCAAGAAGGTTGGATCTAACCATAAGTTGACCTCTGCTTATCATCCAAGAACTAACTCAAAGGTTGAACGATTTAATGGTGTAATCAAAGGAATGCTTCGTAAATATATTAATGGTGCTCTCCATCGCTGGGATGATTTCGTGAATGCTGCTCTTTGGGCTTCTCGGATCCGTGTACACTCTACCACTGGTTTCTCCCCGTTCTTTCTCACTTATGGTCGTGAACCTAGACTCCCTGGTGATGTTCATGTTCCATACATCGACAAAACCACTTTCAATGATCCACGAACTGTGGCCGATATCACTTCTGAGAATTAGCTGATCTAGGATAACACCGTGCTGCTGCTACATTTAAAATGAAAGCCATGGCCGAGAAGGACAAAGAAAAATAGGATTCCCATATCAAGCCTGTCTCTTTTGAAGTTGGTGATACTGTCATGTTATCTCATGAAGGTCGTTATGGTTTGGAGCCGCAATTCAAAGGTCCTTATATAGTTGTACAGTCATTCCCAAAATATGGTACATATAAATTGGAGACGTTAGCTGGTGAACCGTTGAAGTCGTTGGTGCATGTCGATCTATTAAAGGCTGCCCATGGTAATAATCCCTCTTCTGCTTGGTACGATCCCACGTCTACTCGTAATAAATGGCGTAATGTGATGAAAAATGCTGGTCTCTCTGCTACTGTCCCTGTTGTTCCTCTCTCGGTTCCGTTGTCTGCTGACTTGACTGATTCCACTGATCCTATTGGCATTTATGAGCTCCCTGAAGATACCGAATCAACTCAAGATATACTCAGTGATGAAGACTTACCTATTCTCGAAGATACTGCTATTCCTGTTCCTCAAGATACTTCTCTCGCTGTGTCAAGACCTTTTATGCTCCCTGATACTCCCAATGTTCCTGACAATACTAATATTGAAGAAGAAAAGTCCAGTATGCATTTGCCATCATTACCTCAAGACTATTTTGAATTTGAAGAAGACCCTGTGAATGTTAATCCTGAAAATGATGACATTATGACCCTATATACTGCGGACATTCAAGCCAATAACTATAACCTGCCTGAGATTGAACCTGATCTTGCTCAAAATGCTTTTGATGTGGATGTTGAAGATTTGCCTGCTGAAGACTCTGTTGCTGCTCGAGGTCGATCATCAGTCTTAGAGGGGGATAATGTCGAGTCCAGAAGTACAGTTGTTCCTAATCAAGATAGTCATCAACCAATAGAAGTCCAGTACAACCTTCCGAACCAACATAACCCTAAAAAGAGAAGGTTCAAGCCTAACACAAGAGTGGCGCGAGCAAGACGAGACAAGCGAACTAAACTCAATCTTATTGGTCTCATAATCAAGATGCTCAAATAATATGATTGGTGGATTATCCATTATAGAAACATTCAATTATCAGATCAAAGATACCTCTTTATCGAAGAAGAAGACTATCCATATCACCAATCATTATTGTTCACATAGTTATTATTAGAGAATAATTGGATTCTACCTTATATATTATAACCACAATTCAATAGCTAGAAAACATATAAATACCCTGTTATTTTGTATTAAATAAACATGATCTTTTAACTTGGCTTTACTCTACTTCATAACTGTTTTTATTATCTTCTTTACTGTCTAAAGAAGTTGTTTGCTATTACCTGTCGTACATAGCCTGGTTATCCGGTTTTATAATCAACCTAAGATCACTCACTGTGATACGTGATCTGAGAAACCGTGTAAGTTTCGCGGTAATTCAGACAGTACGGGATTTTAATTTAATAGATCAAAGTTACTTTTTTTTAATAGAGAGTTGAAGGAAGATCAAAAGTTATAGTAATAGTAATCTAGAAGGTAGTAAGATAATGTCTTTATTTCGTATGCAATCCTTTGCATATTTATATGTTTTTCGATGATAATTATAAGATGATGTTTTCAATAGAATAAACAATAGTAATATGACAATATAGAAACTAATAGAATAAAATATAGGGGATAATATGATAATGATATAATGATATGTGTTGAAAGTAATATGATAATGATATAAAATAACCTGATGCTACTGTATGAATGGTTTCTAGAAGGTAGACAAGGAGCTGAAATCATATGGAAGTATCAGTTACAATTTCTAGAAGGCTAATGACTTCTAGAAGGACGTTCACAAGGATCATTGACTAGGATGGTATTACTGTGTAATCTTCCGTCGAGATCTCTTATTGGCTGGCAGAGTTGGCTTGAATCTTCTTTTGTTAATTCGAATAGGCACGTGATCAAATGCTTGATAGCTTAAGAGGAATTTGCTCCTGAACACCAACAACCGTGACACGCCCGGTTAGCTCAGTTGGTAGAGCGTTGGACTTTTAATCCAAATGTCGTGGGTTCGAGCCCCACATTGGGCGAAACTTATAAGTCTGTTAATTTTGTCATCTATTTGATAAAGTAATACAGTTCAAACTTCTTAAGAAATCGCTTTTGTTATCAAATTTCTTTTTTAAAATTTTGCACACTTTTGTTCTGCGAATACCATATTCTTAACTTTTATCTTAATTTGCATGTATTAACTTCGTTATAATAACATACATCTTAGTAACTTATATCTTATTATAACTCATCACTATAAAAGATTTGGACGCCAAATAACAGCCAGGCTGACTGGTTCAGTCGTCTTAGGGCTTTTTAAAGGTAGCCAGCCAATTGAATTGTATTGTTTTCCAGCAGTCGAAATGACAAAGTTAATATCAATAAACAAAGTTTTGATTCGAATGCTGAAAATGAGATATGTTGTTCATGAGGTTCTTTATATGTCATAGTACTGTTTAAAGTATAAAAAATGGATGTATAATATATTTTAATAGCTCTTTTACAATTTTTATTTCAATTTCGAAATAGAAAATGCCAAATTATGAGCTGTTCAAATGCCCCATCAATTATCTATGTCCATTTATATCATTAACTTGCCTGGACAGATTATTTATTTTTTATTTATATCTTTATTTTTTCATTTTCCGAATATCCCCTTTTTTCACTTTCACTTCAGTAGGGACCATGTAAACATCAATAAGAATCTAAGGACAATAACATATACTAGTAACGAATAGACCTAGTGTCTGTGATGGGGATCTATACCTGGAATGCACAGTCATCAGATATACTGTACTTCGACGTAGGGTATATCACACACAGAATATGACAACAATATGAGAATATAAACAAAAAGTAAGAACTGTACACAATAACAATAATATTCAGATGAGCTTATAATATTCATAGTGATGTAGTGTCTGATGGTGTTGAATGAGTATGGAGAGCAGTTGTTCATTAGACTGATAATATACAATTGAAATGGATATATGTAATAACTCAAGGTAAACAAATAAATAAAAGATGAGGATAAGACAATAAATAAACAAACTCACACATATGCAATTCTAGTGTGCCAGTGTTGTGAATGTCGAACATCACAGTTCACCCATCAGGAGAACTGAAGATAGACAACAATAGAGTACGTCGATATAATTGGTCAGAATATAAATGCAGTAAATGTAGGAACAACTAAATACAAGTGCACCCTGTGAAGATGAAAAAGTACAAAGTGATGCAGGATGGAATCAGGTAGAATGAGATCAGTATGTTGACCGATTATTTTCCTTTTTGTTTATAAGAGGTAAAGGAAAATGACTTCAGAATATCTAATACGACTAATTGCTGACACATATTTTGACATAGTGTATCGAAGGTTGGGATATGGAGCATCATCCGACACTTGATGATAAACAGTATAAACAGCTATAGAATAACAATACATAATATTGTCTGATTAAACTCTACTTGTAAGTAGTGGCTATTAAAGCAGATAAATGATAGTACTGATGTAAACAAGATCAATGTACATAGAATTTGGATAAAGACTGGATATGTATAGAGGTATGGGTGCCATGGTAAATTACTGCTGCCTTACAATATTGGAACCTGTGTTATATATAGACTCTTTGTATACACATACAAAATAGCCTGTTATTCATCTATCTCTCTTGAGTATTGACTGAGGATCCGTGGAAAGATATATAATGTAATTTAGCATACTCTAATTAATCTGGATTCACACCCTGTAAAAGCAAAACGTAGACTGGGCATACAATATCTCACTCTTGGATAGCAGAAAAAACCAATGGTATGGATGATGGAAACCAGTTTATGCCCGTCTATCTTTTAAATATTGATTGATAATAATAGATCTAATATTGACTTCACACTCTGGTACACGATGATTGAAATGAATCACCACTCAGCATCACCAATATTTGAACTGAACTTAGACTATCATAATGGGTACTAGCGGTACACCTTATCAGTATACATGCTGTTACTTGTCAACTTGATAGCTATCTTTTAAATTTTGGTTGAGCATATTAGAGTTTGTATTGGATGGACACTTTGATTATGGACTATGTACATCATTTATCTGAGACAGAAGGGGTTGTTCTTTTAAAGCTAATCATATATATAACTGATTAGGATTGATAGAGTCCAAGTGATGGTATTCAACAATCTGTGTAATTCCAATAACTTACTGAGGTGCTTTATTTTAATTTTTTATCTGTATATGATCTGGATAGTCATGTTTAATGAGATTTCTGTGTCACTTGGATGTATTTCTAAAGCGAGGAAGTTGTTAATGGCTGACTAAATATATGAGATTATATATAGTGATTGGTAATACTCTTTCAGCACAGTTATATGCTATCTTTATCTTGCTTGATTGTCTTCAAGTGGCTAATACCTTGAACTCACTCTTCAATATACAAATAGATGTTTTTGGGACGGAGTATAATAGTAACACCCTTGTAAAGTTCTTTTTTATTCTTTTCTTTCCATATTCTCTTTCTTTCGTTTATCTAATAATGACTATTCTTGAATGTAATAAAGACTGTAATTAAGGTGCCTGTGCAGTGGATAGAAAGAAGGTAATGACCTTCATCTTCGATATGACAGTAATAGGTAACCAATACTCTCAATCAATACTACGATAAAATGTACCAACACATAGTATAAATAGAGACTCTTCTATGCAGTCAAAAAGGTGCTCTACTCATATCTACCAAGATCAGTATATACTTTTTCTGACTGTTACTCTCATTCCATCTGGTGTCTCTGTGAATATTTATATTTTGGCTTTCCTTATCTCTCTTTGTGATGTATCCTCTATTCTTCTACTAGTGTATTCTCTTCATTGGTTATCTATCTGGAATGCTCTTTTTGACTATTTATAATGCTTATATTCTGGTATATCTGTTACTCAATTTTGGTTTAAGGGCTGTCTGTATTCTGCTCTCTATGTTGCTTGTTTTATGGTGTTCTCGGTCAAAGTGTATACGTAATATACCCAAGAGTAATCCTGTATTATCATACTCCTAGTTCTATTATCTTGTATTGATACTCTCCACGATAAAGTACCTTGTGTTGTCACCTATGATGTATGAATGGGTGTTGCTCGGGTACTTATGATTATATGATGACCATGTTGTATAGTAGACGGACTTTCTCTTATTAGATATCTTACTTTAAATCAAGAAGTTGTAAGTAACAGATACAACATATAATGAACTCAATACTTACACTCTTATCTATTGATAGTGCATCCATTAACAGCCCAGCAACATTCCTCTACCTTTATCATCAACTGGATATCTCATGTATGGTATGTAACTTACTCCATGTCATAAAAATACATGAAATTAACTTCCCTTTGCTGATAGGTGTCTAATCTTCTTTATGAATTACATATGTAAGTACATGAAATAAGATACAAACAATACAATTACTCATACTATTTCTATCTTTAGTTCTATCCTATGCACCCAGTAACTACTGTATATGATGCTTTTTGTTGTGGTATGTTCCTATATTTTGTCTGGTATACAGTATGCTAACTGGGTTCTTTCTATTAGATGGATATCTATGAGTAAATAGGAGTAGATGTAAGTAGTTGCCGTGTGGTCTATATATGCTGTTTACTAATACAACTTCTTTATTTATAGTATAATCAATACGCTTAATAATACCATAATTTCTCTCTGTCACAATGTACACTGCTTGCCATCTCTATCTGATACAACATACAATGCTTTTTCTCCCCATCTATCTCTATCTCTCTCAACATACAATGGTCACAATGCTTCTTATACTCTATGGTGATTCAATAGGTGGAATAACCAGTTTTATATTCATTACAATAGCTTTCTTAAGTGCAATAGTTTATTCTATTATAATAAAATACATTTGATATCCATTACATACAATAATAACCAAAATAACAACGTCTATATGACGATTTATGATATGTATCTGTCCAATAGTAACTGTGTATATGATGAGCATGTATCCAATAGAGACTTTATATATGAATTGTTCGTCCGAGTTAATGTCACGTGATTAAAAATGGCCGGTCAGAAGTATTACGACTGATAAAATCCCGTCCGTTAAATCGTTAGATTCGTATACGTCCTGAAAAGTCGGACTATTCCGCCTAAATCAGTCGTTCTGTCCGTTATTAGTCGTCCAAATCTTTTATAGTGATATAATCCTTTTTTACACTATGGCTGATAACTTGGAGCATATTGTTGTATAATACCTAGAAGTGTCTACCACTCTAGACACTATCCAACTATGTCTTATTGGTTCTATTTTCCTAATCGACAATGACCTATCAACTGGATCCTTCATATGATCTCATTAGGTTACACTATGAAAGATTTGGACGGACGAAAATCGGCCAGACCAGACGGTTGGTAGGTAAAAGTCCGGTCATTTGGACGACAAACAACGTATGTAATTTATCTGCCAGGCAGATCTCATCCTACTTTCTTCGGTGAGAGATAATTTTTCTATTGGTGGAGTCCCGTGACTTTTGCCCGGACAGAAGATTCATGTATTGCTTTACCATTGGATACATTCATCTCATACATACAGTTACTATTGGATACATACATCTCATAGATACAGTTACTATTGGATGGATTCATTAGATATATTATAGGATAAACTGCATTATTATGGTTATAATTGAATGCAATGCAAATCAAAAGTATTTTATTATGAATAGAATAAGGGATTCTATTGAAATAAGCTATTAGTAATGAATTGAAAAGCTAAATATTGAATGTATTGTGCTCCGTGAAGCATAAGAAGCATCTTAAACATTGTCATTCGAAAAGGATAGAGGTAATAAGCATGAGTTGTTGCAGTCTATGGAAGCAATACACATCAGTTGCTGTACAATAGAGATGATGTTCTACATAGAATGGCTTGACTACACTATACTATAAAGAAATACTATTAGTAACTAGATAATATAGACTACAAGAATACCACTTACATTTCACTTCTTTATTCCTGTTGATATAATTAATAGAAGAGATAGATTAAGTACAATAAAAGCTAGTTAACCTATGAGATACATACCTCACACAAGAAAGGACCCTCGTATACAGTGGAGACAAGCCTTAATAGAATAGAACTACAAGCAAAAGAAGTATGAGTATATGGATCATGAGTATGTTATATCAACTTCTTACATATACACTTATAGTATCCGATGAAGAACCTAGTAATAGATAGACATTAATACATTGTACTGCTATACCATTGACTAAAGAGCATAATATACATAAGGGAAAAACTGGATGGAAGAGATAACAGACAATGGTGCATGCCAGGGACTATCTAGCTAAAAGTATAAGTGATCCCTTCCATGTGGATATGCTCTATCTAGTAGCTTACTATTGTTTTTCTTGATCAGCAGTGGATGTCTATTAAGAAGAAGTTAGTACACTACACAACATGGGCATCATACACGAATAAGTACTGGATAGATTATGTAGCAGGTCTTGGATCATATACCATAGCAATACACAAAGTCACTTTACCATATGGGATATAACTATATAGTATAAATATAAGCATTATAGTGGACAATCCTATCATCATATATTACCAGTACACAACAAAAGATATCAGGGAACAAGGGTGTATACCAGGATATAAACAGGATTAATACCATGAGTGGATAGACACAGTGACAAAAGATAAATAGAGAGAGCAGAATATAGTAATAGAGGCAGTACACAGAAAGAGTAGAGAGAGAATCAAAGAAGGGCTTGGGATATCACTAAGAAGATATACTTTAGTTAGATGAGTAATTGCATCAATAGACAATCATATTACGTACCCCATTCGACTTCATGGAATTGCCTTATATTATATAAAAATTGTTAATATATACAGCCATTATTATTTACATTTAAACAAGGCAGTACCTTGGTTAAGTAGAAGAGTGGATGGATGTCTTTATCAACATAAACTCTAATGTATAATCATGTTCATAGATTATTTTATCATATTTGAGCCATTTAAAGTAGATTTTAGATCATGTTAGAGAGGAAGGGAAGAGAAAGAAAATTCTCAATCTATATTTCATCTATTATTAAGAGGCTAAAAGTATAATTCTACCCAATCAAACCAGACTATTGTCTATTTTGTTTATTGCTATTAGATTATGAAAAAGAATAGCTAAAAAGAGGATCCATATCTACATCACTATAGGCTTGATTGTGAAAACGATTCATTGATGAAGAGGAAGCAGCACCAACAAAGGAGGAAACAGAAGCGGAATTATGGTTGTCATAGGCATGATCACTACATATTGACAGAGGAGTAAGTATCGTTTTCCTTTTTTAAATAAAATATACCCATTACACTAGACAACTGTCCAGACTAGATTCTCTATCATCAACCTATATACACATTACAATAATAAGTAACAAGTACATTGTATTGATACTTAAAGGAATTACCCTATAATCGACCACATCTCCATCCTTTTCCTTACTGTCAATTCTACTTTCTCTCTTCATGGTTTGAGCCATCACAATATCAGCTCCCACTGATCTTTACAACGGTATAGAGGAATACACTTATCATTGGCAAGAGATTCCAAATTTAAGCAGTAATATCTCTTGTATTCAGCCCTCATCTTTGTCCAGCCTTTAGATCGTAGTACTTGGTTTGACATGCACTATGGCGGATTACTTCAGACATCGGCCAGGAGGATGGACCACTGGGTCCATTTAATTTTTTTGTCCAACTAGATTACTCCTTTTTTTGATAAGTAGAAGTGCTACGGGCCAGGTCATAAGTGAAAAGTAATATAGAGTGCTCAAGGTAGATATAACATAGTTGAAATATATATGATGCACTGGGTATCGTTGAAAGTAAAAAAAGTGGATGTTTATTGCTGTTTTTATTGAATTTTATTTACTCTATCAATTTTATAAGGACAGATGTTCCAGTGAGTGGACCTATCCGTCCATTAAATAACACAGATGTATTTAGTGCAGCACATTTTCTAATTTGAATAATCATCCATTTCCTAATCAGGCATATAATATCATCGGACTACTCTAGAGCAAGTCATTATCTTTACTATACCGTAACAGGATAAACATAATCGATAGAGACATAATCTATGCCATCTCACTTCTATTCATCAGTAATTATTGTTCCTTAAGTTATATTCAGTTCTCAGGTTATTGATAATTGTTCTTTCGTCTTTGTTCATCTCTTGTGTACTCTTTTCCAGTCCATATTATTTTGATGTTCATCACTGGGCTATGGAGATCATCGTACTTTGAATCAATCGTTCTATATCCACCACATCACTATCTCTTAACCTCCACTGTATTGATTCACCACAATAAGTATATCATTCTTGTTCTATCCCATGGGTACTATGAAACAATAATCTTATGGTAGTACATATGTCAATAATCTATTACTCTCCCTATTGTTATCTATCCCTCATTCCATCACCATTTGTTTATTTCAGCACTTCCATAAGTCAACAACTGGTATAAATCAATTTTTGGTATTTATATATATTTATGATAATCTGTAATAGTGTATAAATTGTCTATGCCTCCAGATGTCTACTCATTGCAACACTCATTCCACACATCAGCGACATTCATTAACGCATCTTCTTTTCGAAGGACTTCCCTTTTACTTGTACTCTATAAATAACCATTGTTGTACTGGACAATATCTAAAAACAAATATTATCAATATTCATATTCCAAAAATAGTTGGTCACTCGAGATGACAACTCATTCCACTTTCATTCCACACATCGGGTTCAAATGACTTGTGATCTACTTACATCAACTGTTTCCCCTACTGCATATATATCCTTTAATAACTTTTGTCCTTGTTCTCTATATAGTTTTGATGCTGTTAGGATATAGAATAGTTTTGAAAAGGGGGGAAAGAGAAAAAATAAATAAATAAAATAAAGCAGTCACGGGAAAATTACAAGTGTGTGTAATGTATGGGGCAGCTCTCTGAGAAATAATACCTGTATAAATAGTAGGAATTTAGATATCTTTCTTATCGTTTCTCTTTTCAATTTGTATTCTTCTACTTTCAGAATGGGTAGTCATCTCTCATTCCAACCTCATCACATGCCCTCATGTCAACTACATTCCTTCACATCAGTGAAATGAGTACTTATAAAGCTGATAATATTTCTTTTTATAGTTGTAGAACCATAGCCATATAAGTATATTATTACAGATAGGTATATATTATATTATTAGCAGTAGTTATATAATGAAACAGCTATTGTTGAATAGGTTATGAGAGTAACAGTATAAGGAAGAGGATGATTTATTTTATTAATGTATAAGTGTATGAAGAAGAAATAGAAGGAAAGTGAGGTAAAGAGTATAGTTAACTAAAGATATTCTAACATCCCTTTATACTTGGACATATCCTTAGTAAAAAGTGCGTAGGGACTAATCACACTGTAAGTGCTTGAGTGGGGGATTTCACCAGACCTACTTGATGAGTGATTTGGGTTGTCTCAATTACAGTGAAAGAATGTGCTTCGTTTGGTTGTCTGAGAGTAACTACCAGTATCGACTTATCATGTGACTACAGTTATGTGACTTGGCCACCTCCACAAACGCAAGCTGGTATTCTTGATTATCTTGGAAATGAGAAAAGAAGAAAACAACCTCACCCACAAACCAGGCCCTGTTTCTTCTATTCCTATAGCTACATATAATTTATTGTAAGTTTCAACTGTATAAATTAGATAAGATATACTTACTCACTATATACCACATCAAACATGATAACATGGTTACCTCGCCTAGACTCACCCACCCACTTACGATTCATCTTGGAAGAGTACACAGTGTGATTGATCCACGCCCGTCCAGCAATCTTGATAGAGTTATTCACAATATCGTAATTGTCGACTGCAGCGTGAACCTTGTAAAATCTTTCCAGTTTATTCAGTACATCAGAATGATGAACTTCAAAGCCGAAAAGATCCACATCAACACCGGTACTTGTCAGAGTGTAAGGCTGTTTAGAATTGGGGACCAGAGCTGAGGAAATCCATATTCGCCTGAGGGATGCTTCATGAATGTCGAATCATCATAAGGACGAGGAGAAATAATATCCACTTCGCCTTCAAGATCTGCATACATATTGACATAGCTGCGGTGGGCCATTCTGTCAATAACGTTGCTGGCATTCACTCCACTATCAACCTTGCTCTTTATCATCTTCTTACACCTTCCAATTGTGCGTTCAAGAGGTCGAGTAGAATACGAACGGAGAGGACCCAGGCATCTGATTATGTAAGACATGTGGTAGAGACAATGATTTACGGATGTAAATACATTAACGGACAGCTTTTGTTCATCAATCTTCTTCTTCAGGTAACTGTGCCATTTATGGATATATCTGCGAGAATATTTATTTTAGTCAATAAAAAAAATTATATACAAATTTTTGTTACTTACTTCTCCATCATTCTCAACTTTTTCTCGGTTATATTCCATTGCAAAGCAATAGAACAACCTTTTGACAAGGATAATAAAGCATTTCTAGCATGTTCATCTTCTATAAGTGGACAGACAACGGTGGGAACAGCATACAAGAGAAAGTCGATGTAATCGACCATTCTTACACCATCTTTTTGACCAATTACACTATCCCATCCACCTTGAAATGATACAGGGATAGTTTTTCTTGATTCAGCGATGCAGAGGTTAATCAAAATAAGGCTTTTCTTGGGTATATGGAAGGGGTACTCAGAAGTGTTCTTCGTCTTATCAGAGTTCAAGTAATAGAAGTCTCTTGTCCCTTTCTTCAGCACCAAAGACACCATCTCATTCACAATCTTCCCGACACCACCACCAAGAAGATGCATCTCGTCAAGTCCAAAGAAAGGACCACCAGAGAAGCTGGGGAGAGAAGAGAAGATTGAAACACGATTCAACCCATGTTCCTATATATTAAATATCAATATCATGTGTATATTATCTCAAAATACAGAAACTTACTACATCACCATCTTTGAATTGTTCAAAGGTTCTAAGAGGAGCGTCTGTACGAACGAAGTGCATTCCAGCAGAACTGTTCTCCCTGTGAACACACCTACACCCATACTGCTAGTAACTCCAGCATGACCATCAACTCCTGAACAGCAACATATCACCTATGTGTTGTATAATACCTAGTAGTCCACCACTCTAGACACTATCCAACTATGTCTTATTGGTTCTATCTTCCTAATCGACAAATGACCTATCAACTGGATCCTCACATGATCTCATTAGGTTAATTCATTATGTCTTAATATTATTGTACATCCGCTAACATTGACGTTCCTGAACTATCAGTACGAATATCAGAATACCCAATAGAGGATCCACGATCTATTAAGAGCAGTCTGAACTATCTTAATAATGTCATATCCGGATAATCCTCTCTAGTTATCGTTTATCCTTATAAACGTTTACTCATAACTACATCTAATAGGTTCACTACATTGAACGAGTCATATAACATGGATCATAGTTTTAACATTCAACGATAGTTTAGCCATATCCCTTTTCTTATAAATAGTCTTGTTGTTTTCTTGATTAATAAACAATAATCTTACTCTTGGTCTGATTACTTTGATCGTTCCTTACTATTTTATTACGTTTGTATACTCGTATACAACACTATGCTATGGATGTTAGAATAAATGGAACTACCGATACTAGTGCTATTATTACCGGCTGCCCCCATCAAATGAACTCTGGCACGACCAATGACTTCTTCACCATTCACAACAATCATTCCATTAGTGGATAGTTCGAGAAGTTCTTCAACTATTGGCTTCAAGAAAGAATCCATGTTTTTAGGCTTCTTAGGAGCACCAAGGATTGCCAGTTGAGTCATGTTATGGTCTTCATATCTGTTTCAAAAGGTAAGAATACTATATAATTGAGCTGTTTAGATATCTGTGCTTACCTTTCCGATGCATCAATGTTTAGGATATTCATATGGAACATCGTATAGGACTTCTTCCCTTTCATCTCATTGACAAAGCCATCAACAAATAACATTACGTAGATGTCGATAACACCTGGGAGTTTCTTGAGCTGTTGCCTGTACCACTTAAACACCAATCCATCATGAATGTCAGTCATGACAGACTTATTCAAGGCAACTTCTTTATCCATTGTTAATCTTTCCACCATCTCCTTGTCTACAAGCATATTTGCTATGTGTCTACCAATAGACAACATCTTCAGACTGTATGATGGCTTCAACAAACCATTCACCACATTGTATCTTCTACTCTGACAGAAGACACAACTCTCATCAACGTCAACTACATCTCTCTTCTCAAACATCATACACCCGTTCAAGCAGACGTCGTGATGATTCACAACGACTGATGATCTTCTTCTTATCAAACTCTCCACAGCTTCAGGCTGTGAGACCTTTCCAAGAGTTCCTGTATGTGTAATAGTAAGTAATTATATTACATGTATTAAAAATCATATATACTCTTACCAATTTTATTGTTTCTTAGATCTCTGATAACAGTATTCATAAGATTGCATATCTTCTTGTGGAGTCTTCGGGATGCTTTTTCCTCGGATATATAATCATTCAGGAGAATACTAATAGTCTCCATGTAGTTGAAGGAGGATCCGTTGACAGGCATGGCTTCATATACCTTGGCTGAACTGTCAAAGGCTAAAGAAGGCTCGCCGTGATTATATTCATAATTAATATCAGAGACTATTATGAGTGAATTAAAAGGGAAATTATTAATAATATGTATAACGAAGATGCTTTATTTACTTACAGTAATCCATAGGTTCCCCCATGTCATGGTTTCTGCTTCAACGAACGTAGTGTCCATGGTATCAATAGCCTCCTTGCTATCATGTACAAGAAAAGATCTTGCTTTATCAAATTTACCTACACCCTTACACTTGGTTTGATCTTGATGCTTTCTAAGATCATTCTTTGTTCTGAAACGAAGAGTACAGAATTCACATTCAATTTTCTTATGTACAATATAACGGCCACGAGATCTCTTGGAAATAGTGTTAGAGGAGTTGGCAGACATGTTAGTTATTACTGTGAGGAAAGAGTTATATGGCAATATAGAGAAGAAAGGTTCAGTAGAAAACAACACCCCTTTTATACTGTAAAAGGATTTGTCATTTTATTTCACTATTATTTACTATCACGGGACTAATACATATATGCATTACAAATGAAATCATATCAGTCATTGAATATGGTCGGATTCAGGTACGTACCAATTAGACCATAACATCACAACGGACACACATCAAGCAATAGTAATGATATCATTATCTTAAGTTATTCAATTGTGCCTATATGATGAACATACGTCAATGAAAAACCAATGATACTGTTTATGACTTTTTGTGGAGGAATTCGTGCGACAATTACATATCAAATATCGAATGTCTTATAGGCTGGGTACGTCATAGAAGATATGTTACATAACTTATGAAAGTGATGTTGACATTATTACTTGTTCTTCTTACTGTCAGGTACAAATATAGAAAATATCATTTCTCACGTCATAAATCTCCTTATATAGAAATATTATGTTGGATATCTCTATACTACCTTGACATTGGCAGGAATCAATAAAATATATAAAGGTATGAAGCTCTCTTTGTTTTAAAACTTATTATTAACAAATACATTTTTCTGTAAAATATGAACAACAACAACTCCAACAATGTCCTCACCAACTTGGTCAAGAGTGTCGATGAGATGCGTATTCTTATGGCTATGATATATGATAAATTGCAGAAGATGGAGAGTGCCTGGGATGAAAGGTTTCCTCCCATTAACATGTTATCTGATTCTAACGGTAAATACTCTCTAAAAACAAATAGAAATAAGCAATAGACTAATATATACTATTTTAATAATTAATAGAGTCTTTTGAAGCAGAAGTAGCAAAGGTAAACCATACACCTATCGACTACAAAGAAAGATGGTGTCCAAAGGTTCCCGTTGGCAAGGTATATGAATGTCAAGGAGAGTAAGGAGATAATTTTCAGGAAGGGTAAGAAGGCAAAATCGATAAAGCCCAAGGAGATGAAGGATCTACCAGGTGTAAAATTGCGCATTGCTGCTGCCTTGATTGAGATTTCTAAACATCTGGAGGTTGAGGGATATACCGAGAAGAAGGCATTCCAACAATATGGTCAGTTGCTCGAACTTTCTCGTATGATTAAGAACGAAATTATGCTTAATAACGCAATAGAGAATAAGTATTGGACAGACATGAAAGCAGCATACAAATCCTACTACTGTAGGAAGTTTGAAGGGATTGCTAATAAGAACAAAATTCCAATCCACTTTTGTGAAGATCACTGGGCAGCTGATATTGTTCTAGCACAAACAATGAAGAAGAGAAGTACCTCTACTAACGAAAGTAACCGAAGTGAGGCTGATGTAGAAGAGGTAAGCGTTGATAAACGTACTGTACAATAGTTGTTGATTTTAGCATTTATTTTGCAGGTTCAGGAGGTTAATGGTGACCAGGATTTATTCGATAGGTAAATATGCAAGTAACATTTTTGTATAGTAGCATTCTAATGTCATTATTACCTATAGTGATGAAGACTTCCTCTTTTATGACATCGAAACACTTCCTGACCCTTCTCTTGCTCCTCCTCCTCGATCTGCTTCTGTTTCTCTTCGTCCGGAACAATTGGAATGGGTCTTTCTTCTTTTGGAGATGGAAGTCTTCCTCTTCTTGCTCCCTCTTCATCTCAAGTCGATAGTAGAAGCACTCGTCCTTTTACATATATCCCCCTTCTTCTAGTAATAAACGGGTAAGACATTAGTCTTTTTCTCATTGGTTTAAATAATTATTATAAATGTACTAAAATAGTGGATTGTGGGTTCGATAAAAAATTTTCTCTTTCTTCCTTCTCTTTCCCCTTTCTATTATCCAGCACATCTTTTTATCTCCACTAGTAAGTTGATAATTTATACCTCTCATGCGTTATTAAAAGATATTCTGATCATCTGTATTGTTAGATAACCACTGGTCCATGTGTAGGTCTTATCACTACCAAACTGCTCTTATCTCTGATGGATAGTAACCTAATAGTTCTCAAGTATAAAGTAGATACACTTTATGACACTTCCTGTTAATAAGATGGCACTACTTTCACACAAGTATTATTCCTTTCTTTTCTAACAATAATATCAAGGTAGTTGATATTATTTATTTTCATTGGTTTTATTTGTAGTTACAATTGTGCTTATCAATAGGGTACTCTAATGATGAGGTGGATAATACATTTTATCCAAATATATCTTCACAGATAATACTGCCGTTTAATATGTTATGTACGGTCTTGCTTTGGCTTTGATTAATAGTTGTGGTACCCATGTGAACTTTTGTGCTCTTTTCCTTGGTAATGTATATATGAATTGAGATAATCTTTGATAATTACTAATAGTTCACTCTTTCGTCATAGTCATCGTCTTAAGCATACAAGCTTCTAGTCTTAGTGCTGATGATTCTCACTGACAAGAGGTAATTGCTTTTATATCTACTAATATACTCTTTACTCAAAACGATATCTGCTTATCCTCACTAGTTTTTTCCCACCTAACATTATGTTTATGTAAGTCAAATAATACATAAACACTATCTACTCTCTAATACTATTACTGTTATAAATATGTTCTAAATCTAACTGAAACTACTTCGCATGGTATAAATGATTGTGTACCTGTAAGTGATGAAATTGAAATAGAGTTTATTTTTATTAACTGCTACCCTTTCACTAAGGCGGATTACTTGGAACATATGTCCAGTCATTGGAACGGTTGGTCAGAGTAAATAAGCTGGAGGCACTCCGACATCTCGGTGCTTTTTATTCCAAATTCTCGACATCTGCCAGGACGGAGTATATGAAATGCCAATAATAGATGCTAGATGTGTATCACTTCTAACACATCTAACGTCTATGATTGCACAATACCAACCAATCGTTTTATCATCTATCATTTGGAAGAACCATTCATATTACAGGGTATTATTTGTATTATTGAGCGAATAAACAATATGATTTTATTTATAGAATAGTATTTTCAAAAAGGATGTATAATACTAGTATTAAATGTAAAGGGAATAAGAAGCATAGAATCATACTATAGAATATAGATTCACATAGAATCTAATCTTCAACCGTAATAGTATTGATTGTCTCTCAGTAAAAGTATCCCAGAAAAAAAGCATATTAAGGTTATCTACAAGACCTAAAGGGTAGCAGTCAATAAAAATACACTCTATTTCAATTTCATCACTTACAGGTACACAATCATTTATACCATGCGAAGTAGTTTCAGTTAGATTTAGAACATATTTATAACAGTAATAGTATTAGAGAGTAGATAGTGTTTATGTATTATTTGACTTACATAAACATAATGTTAGGTGGGAAAAAACTAGTGAGGATAAGCAGATATCGTTTTGAGTAAAGAGTATATTAATAGATATAAACAGCAATTACCATTGTCGGTGAGTATAATAAGCACTGAGACAAAAGGCTTACTATACTTAAGACGATGACTATGAAAGAAGAGTGAACTATTAGTAGGTTATAAAAGATTATCTCAATTCATACATACACCACCAAGAAGAACGGCATAGAGATTTACATGGGTACAGGCATAACAATCAAAACCCGAAGCAATACCCCACAAAATATATAAAACATCAGTATTCTCTGGAAATATATATTAGATAGAATGTACCTTCCACCTATTGATTAGAATATATTATTGATAAGTATAGTTGTAAGTACAAATATAGTCAATTTGAGATAAATTATATCAGCTACATTGGTTTTTATTGTTGGAACAGAAGGAATAATACCTGTGTGAGAGTAGAGCCATCTGATTAGCAGGAAGTGCTATAAAGTGTATGTAGTTTATATCTAAGAACCATTAGGATGCTATCCATTTAAGAAAAGACATATACATGGACCACTGATATTCCAACGGTTAACTATGATTCCAAGAATACTGATCATCAGAAGGTCTTGTGGTAGAGCATGAGCCGTATAAATACATTAACTTACTAGAAGAAATACAAGGATGTGATAGATAATAAAAAGAGGGAAGAGAAAGAGAAAAATTTTTATTGTATCATTATCCACTATTTTAGTACATTTATAATAATTAATTAAACCAATGAGAAAATGACTAATGTCTTGCTCGTTTATTACTAGAAGAAGGGGGATATATGTAAAAGGACGAGTACGGCTACTATCGTCTTGAGAAGATGAAGGGGCAAGAAGAGGAAGACTTTCATCTCTAAAAGAAGGATGACAAATTGCCATTGATCCAGAAGAAAAAACAGAAGCAGAACGAGGAGGGGCAGCAAGAGAAGGGTCAGGGATTGTATCAAGGTCATAAAAGAGGAAGTCTTCATCACTGTATAGGTAAGAGCGACATTAGAATGCTATTATACAGAAAATTTTACTTGCATATTTACCTATCAAATACATCCTGATCACCATTAACTTCCTGAACCTGTAAAATAAATACTAAATTAACAACTATTGAACAGTATGTTTTTCAACGTTTACCTCTTCTACATCAGCCTCAATTTGAGTATTCTCGTTAGTAGAGCTACTTCTCTTCTTCAATGTTTGTGCTAGAATAATATCGGCTGCCCAGTGATCTTCACAAAACTGAATAGGAATTCTATTTTTATTTGCAATCCCTTCAAACTTCCTACAGTAGTAGGACTTGTATGCTGCTTTCATGTCTGTCCAATATTTATTTTCTATTGCGTTATTAAGCATAATTTCGTTCTTTATCATACGAGAAAGTTCGAGCAACTGACCATATTGCTGGAAAGCCTTTTTTCGGTATATCCCTCAATGTCCAGATGCTTAGAGATCTCAATCAGGGCAGCCGCAATGCGCAATCTTACGCCTGGCAGATCCCTCATCTCTTTAGGCTTTATAGATTTTGCCTTCTTTCCCTTCTTGACAATCACCTCCTTACTCTCCTTGATATTCATATACCTTGCCAATTCGGGAACCTTTGGACACCATCTCTCTTTGTAATCAATGGGTGTACGATTTACCTTTGCTACTTCTGCTTCAAAAGACTCTATTAATTATTTAAAATAGTATATATTAGTCTATTGCTTATTTCAATTTGCTTTTAGAGAGTATTTACCGTTAGAATCAGATAGCATGTTAATGGGAGGAAATCTTTCATCCCAGGCACTCTCCATCTTCTGCAATTTATCATATATCATGGCCATAAGAATACGCATCTCATCGACATTCTTGACCAAGTTGATGAGGACATTGTTAGAGTTGTTGTTGTTCATATTTTACAGAAAATGTATTTGTTAATAATAAGTTTCAAAACAAAGAGAGCTTCATACCTTTATATATTTTACTGATTCATGCCAATGTCAAGGTGGTATGCAGATATCCAACAGGAGATTTCTATATATGGAGATTTATGACGTGAGAAATGATATTTTCTATATTTGTACCTGACAGTAGGAAGAAGCAGTAATAATGTCCACTTCATTTTCCAAAAATATGTAAAAGATCGTCCATGACGTACCCAACCTATAATACATTCGTCATTTGACATGTAGCTGTTGCACAAATTCATCGACAGGAAGTCATAAACAGTATCATTGGTTCTTCAGCAACATAATTTCGTCGTAGAGACACAACTAAATAACGTAGATAGTGATATCATTACTATTGCTTGATGCCTGTCCTTCTAATGTTATCGTCTAATTGGTACGTACCTAAATCCGACCATATTCAATGACTGACATGATTTCATTTGTAATGCATATATGCATTAATCCGGTGATAGTAAATAATAGTGAAATAAAATGACAAGTCCTTTTACAGTATAAAAGGGGTGTTGTTTTCTACTGAATCTTTCTTCTGTATATTTCCAAATAACTCTTTCCTCACTATAATAACTAACATGTCTGCCTACTCCTCCAACACTATTTCTAAGAGACCTCGTGGCCGTTACATGGTGCATAAGAAAGTTGAATGTGAATCCTGCACTCTTCTTTTCAGAACAAAGAATGATCTTAAAAAGCATCAAGATCAAACCAGATGTAAGGATAGAGTTAATTCTGGTGAAACCAGTTCTTCTCCCGTACATGACAATGAGGAGTCAGTTGATACCTTGGATGCTACTTTTGTTGAATCAGAGAATATTGATATGGGAGATCCTATGGATTA
>JAIXMH010000084.1:0-49974 GCA_025528865.1 Pilobolus umbonatus
TGGGCATGCAATTTCTCACCCTTGAATAGCAGTACAAATTAATGGTATGGATGATGAAAACCTGTTTATGCCCGTCTATCTTTCAAATACTGATTAATGATAATAGATCTAATATTGACTTCACACTCTGATACACGATGATCGAAATGGATTACCATTGAGCAACACCAATAATTGACCTGAACATACAATATCATAATGGGCACTCGCGGTACACCTTATCAGTATACATGCTGTTGCTTGTCGACTTGATAGCTATCTTCTGAATCTTCGTTGAGCATACTAGAGTTTGTATTGGATAGACACTTTGGTTGTGGACTGTGTACATCATTCATCTGAGACAGAAGGGGTTGTTCTTTTAGAGCTGATCATATATATAACTGATTGGGATTGATAGAGTCCAAGTGATGGTATTCAACAATCTGTGAAGTTCCAATAACTTACTGAGGTGTTTATTTTAATTTTTTATCTATATATAATCTGGATAGTCATGTTTAATGAAATTGCTGTATCGCGGATGTATTTCTATAGCGAGGAAGCTGTTGATGGCTGACTAAATATATAAGATTATACATAGTGATTGGTAATACTATTTCAGCACAGTTATATGCTATCTTTATCTTGATTGATTGCCTTCAAGTGGGTAATACGATATTCTACAATATACAAATAGATGCTTTTGGGACGGAGTATAATAATACCACCCTTGCAAAGTTCTTTTTTATTTTTTTCTTTTCGTCTTCTCTTTCTTTCGTATATCTAATAATGACTATTCTTGAACATAATAAAGACTTTAATTAAGGTGTCTATGTAGTAGATGGAATGAAGGTAATGTCCTTCATCTTCGACATGACAGAAATATAGGTAACAAATCCTCTCAATCAATATTACGATAAAATGTACCAACACATAGTATAAATAGAGACTCTTCTATGTAGTCAAACAAGGAGCACTACTTATATCTACCAAGATCAGTATATACTCTTTCGGGCTGTTACTCTCATTCCTTCGGGTGTCTCTCTGAATATTTATATTTTGCCTTTCCTTATCTCTCTTTGTGATGTATCCTCTATTCTTCTACTAGTGTATTCTCTTCATTGGCTATCTATCTGGAATGCTCTTTTTGATTATTTATAATGCTTATATTCTGGTATATCTGTTACTCAGTTTTGATTTAAGGGTTGTCTGTATTCTGCTCTCTATGTTGCTTGTTTTATGGTGTTCTTGGTCAAAGTGTATACGTAATATACCCAAGAGTAATTCTTTATTATCATACTCCTAGTTCTATTATCTGGTATTGATACTCTCCACGATAAAGTACCTTGTGTTGTCTCCTATGATGTATGGATAGGTGTTGCTCTGGTACTTATGATTGTATGATGACCATGTTGTGGAGTAGACTGACTTTCTCTTATTAGATATCTTACTTTAAATCAAGAAGTTGTAAGTAACAGATACAACATATAATGAACTCAATACTTACACTCTTATCTATTGATAGTGCATCCATTAACAGCCTAGCAACATTCCTCTACCTTTATCATCAACTGGATATCTCATGTATGGTATGTAACTTACTCCATGTCATAAAAATACATGAAATTA
This sequence comes from Pilobolus umbonatus, assembly GCA_025528865.1. Lineage (NCBI taxonomy): Eukaryota > Fungi > Mucoromycota > Mucoromycetes > Mucorales > Pilobolaceae > Pilobolus > Pilobolus umbonatus. The sequence continues at coordinate 1,606 of JAIXMH010000084.1, forward strand.
ACTTCCCTTTGCTGATAGGTGTCCTATCTTCAGTATGAATAACATATGTAAGTACATGAAATAAAATACAGACGATACAATTACTCATACTATTTCTATCTTTAGTTCTATGCTATGTAACCCAGTAACTACTGTATATGATGCTTTCTTGTTTGTGGTATGTATTCTATATGTTGTCTGGTATACAGCATGCTAAATGTGTTTTCTCTATTAGGTGGGTAGCTATAACTAAAAAGATTAGATGTAAGTAGATGCCGTGTTGTCTATATATGCTGTTTACTAATACAACTTCTTTATCATATAGTATAATCAATACAGCTTAATGAATACCTTTATTTCTCTCTGTCACAATGTACACTGCCTGCCATCTCTATCTGATAAAACATACAGTGCTTTTTCTCCCCATCTATCTCTATCTCTCTCAACATACAATGGTCACAATGCTTCTTATACTCTATGGTGATTCCATAGATGGAATAACCAGTTTTATATTCATTACAATAGCTTTCTTCAGTGCAATAGTTTATTCTATTCATAATAAAATACATTTGATATCCATTACATACAATAATAACCAAAATAACAACGTCTATATGACGATTTATGATATGTATCTGTCCAACAGTAACTGTGGATATGATGAGCATGTATCCAATAGAGACTGTATATATGAATCTTTCGTCCGAGTTAATGTGACGTGATTAAAAATGGCCGGTCCGAAGTATTACGACTGATAACATCCCGTCCGTTAAATCGTTAGATTCGTATACGTCCTGAAAAGTCGGACTATTCCGCCTAAATCAGTCGTTCTGTCCGTTATTAGTCGTCCAAATCTTTCATAGTGTCTCCACTCTAAAAGAAATCCCAAAAGTCGGATCAATTTGAATTCCAGTAATTCGTCTGTTGTAGTTGGAAGTGATAAGCTTGATGCAAATCGCAAACGCAAATCTTCTTCCGCAGAAATGCGACCTACCCGACGTAGCAAGAGATTGAACAAGCAATAAGTCTTCCATCTATTCTTATTGTAACAACTTAATGGACACTGGTTCACATCAAGTAATTGTTCAAGATTTTTAAACGTTATCACATTCTGGTAGGGGGCAATGTCGTATTTGCTCCTGATTATATAAGATTCGTATGTAATAACGCTCTTTAAAGGACTAATTTAATATTAATGTTATACGAAATAATTACACAACCGATCATTCGAGCCCATATAAAAAGGGTCTTCTTTTAATAATGAGCTCTCTCTCGCATTTTGCACATAATAAAAGAGTACTAAGAGTCTCATTACTTCTTCAGTCCCACTTACTTACTTATAACATTTATACTACCTTACGTCCTCATGATGCTTCCTAATACAATAGATAGAGAAGATTTATTTTCGTAATTTCATATTTTGGTTAAATTATAATCATAGTCTATATCACGTGGTATTGGGAGGATGGGAATATCAGATCAAGTTGGGTGGCAGTAAAATGGGATCAGAATAAGTGTCAGATAATGAGATCTTTGTTTCTCTTATACCACTCAAGCACTCTTCCATGATGGATCTTCCTATATAAGCTGCCTCCATCAAAGGACGAAGCCTATTTACGAAGTCATATTTATCTGATGGAAATTCCAGTTGATTCAATCTGCGAATCCTTGTAACATAGCCTTGAGGGCAATCCATATCCATTAGTTGAAATGTGCTTCCTGTATATTAATGCGTATTGGTTATATAAAGAAGATAATACTCCTCTATTGGCTTACCATTTATAATATACCCTACAACATGGGCCTTGTTTAGCATAGTAGGATTCTTTTGTACAATGGTAAGGAGCATATCCTTCATCACATGTGGAAGTTTGAAGCCTCCGTCTTTCATCTCCTTGGTCTGATTGTATTTATTTCCTATCTCTAGAGCACCGAATTCAAATATGCCATTTGAATAAACAGTATCGACCTTTCTTCCTATTCTTCTGTTAGGCATCTCTTCGACAGCAGATATCTTTCTTTTAGAATTCCTTGCCATGGAATTAGAGACACTGGACTTCTCTTTACTATTGAATCAATGAGTCATTAAGGAATTAGACCATACATGTGATATATTACCCGATTGCATTTATGGGTGAATTATCGAATATAGTATTCAGGAAGAACCACAACCGATACATTCTATCCGACTCCATATAATTATCGATGTTATTTACTTCATTAAAGAACAATGAAGATAGCGATGTAACGGAAGTAGATAGCCATCCAATATGGGGCTCTTTCTCCAAGTCATGTTCTATAGCTCCGGAATGGTTATATATTTCCTTTAAACATATCTATTTATATTCATCAGCTATATAAACATGTATTCCTTATGCTATTTAAACCCTAATCGTTACCTTACCCTCTAAACGATCAAGTTCTGCTTCCATTCTCCTGTCAATATGGCGAATGGTTGATGGGCCATCGCTATGAATTTCCTGTAATTCTTCTTTTGTAAATACTTCTCTCCAGTTTTCATCATTCAGATCAAGGATGAATGAGTGACAAGAACTATAATATATAAACAGTAAAAGCGTAAGAAATACGTTATAAAATTATCTCATAATTCTTATTACTGAATATAATTGCATTTCAATGCAAAGTTCAGGATCTTCTCTTCCACTGACAAAACTTCTGAATTGTCTGCCTGGGACAGTTGAATGGTAGCCTTCAAGTACCAAAGTTTACTTCTATCTAACTGATCAAACACTGCTTGTACTCGCCTTTTATCACTCAGATGCAAGGACAGTTTAGTGGCTGTGATTGATGAGGAAGTTGTACTCCCAGTTACAGGTGTTATATCATTTGCCATGTTTGTGGACAATATGGCAGTAGGTGGATCATATTTTTCCAGAAGATCGTTCAACTGTAAAGGTTTTTGTTCCCTCTTCAAAATGCTCAAGGCAACCTGACCCCAATCTGGTTTAGATTTCACCTATAGTTATCTTTTAGAGAATATTTTCTAATAATATCATAAGTACCTACAACTTTCTTGTTTATATTCCTGCTGATAGAAATAACACGATGTGACCAAACACTACTTAAATCGTCTCCAACATTGGAATTATCAACAATAAAATCAAAGTTCTCTTCAATAAAAGCCTTCATCGACACACTATCTGTGCCCTGAATATATGTAGAGATATCTATTATTTACGGTTAATAAATAGGAATCAAATCAGTAAGCCCACTCACATTCCATCATAGAAATAACCATATTGGTAGAAGAGGTAGGAGGAAGAGTTTCGTTTTACTCAGTTCTTTACACGGAGAATTTACTAAGGTAGTACTGATACAAACAAGATGGCCTCCTTATTTCTACTATTAGATAATTGATTACAGGATTGTTGATCCTTCAACTCTACCTATTCATTCCAATCACAATGATACAGTCAATGACCCAGTAATCTCCGTACATTAATCAGAGATAATCATTATTCTTTTATTTAGCTATGTCTGTCAAACATATTACCCTCTATTTATGGTTACTTGACCAAGACACTGGCTTCACATGCGCAGTATACGGAATGCCTGCAGTTGTCTTGATGCCGACAGCAGCTAATTACATTAGAATGATTTAAGTAGGATTTGGTTGGAATCTCTATTATAAGCATGTTTGAGACATTACCCTATTATATCAATATATCAGATGTGAAAATACAAGCCAGCAGCGCCTATTCATATCATCACACTTATAGAGATAGAAAAGGGGGAACGCAGGTCATACATATATCTAATAGAAAAGAAGTAAGTAAAATGAGACAAATAAAGGATACTTCAAACATAACACTTATCTTCTTCGTCCCCTCTACAACTAGACAAGCGCATCAATTCGAGTGAACACGACCCATAATGTGGCAGCTCCCGGCTCACGGCACTTAGAATGTGATGCTATCATTCCACCTTACACAACTAATAGCCTGTGGCCCCTGTCTTTTACACTATGCTACTCAGATTTGCCTCAAATGCAGTCGCTGGTATTTGAGCAGCCATTTTTTTTTAATTGACCAATCATATTGAAGCAAGACTTGATGGTAATATGGGTGAGAAGATTATAACTGTTGTAAGCACTTGATAACTTGTATTGGAATGGTCTATGAGATGGATATAGTATATACTAAAGTAAATAAGCTTGGTTGTTATAGGAAAAATGCTTTTTTCCTTGTTTTACATTGATTGATATTCTCGATATTTTTTATTTCGTTCTATTCATTTCTTGAAATAATTTAATTTGCCTCACAGCTGTTTATGATGGTAGAAATAGGCCATTTTCTGAGTATGAATTTACTCTAAAAAACAATAAAGATACCAGGACCCGATTATTTCTTCTCTTCCTTCCTTCAGTATAAAAAACCTATTTAATAACCTATATAATCACTTGGATACATTACAATATTTACTCATTACTTGTCTATTGTTTGCAATGTAACAAAGTATTGCAGATGTCATCACATTACTGCACATTCAAGAGATGAGTAGAACTGATATTGATATAATTGTTATTATTTATTGTAAGTGGAATTGGATAAGATATAATGTATAAAGGGATGAGTAAGATATAAAGTATAGATAGTGTAGATAGTAGATAAGGTATAATAGAGATAGTTAAAGAAGAAAGGAAACTTGGAGATAATAATATTGATAATTGTTGTTTATAGATATGTTAACTGACCAGCATTGTGGGAGAGGTTTGAGTTGAATAAGTAATATGGAGAGATTACACGGTATGTGTTCTCTAATGATGAATGGTTTTCTGGTGTTTTAACTAACCCGACTTGGGCAGTGATTTGGCTGATGTGGATGACAGCGTATGTGGGGGTTCTGCCTGCCTTTGTCATCTTTACCAGTGGAATCTTGCTGTTGAAATTGCAGGCCATATGCGCTTTAGCTACTTCAACAAGAACAAGCTGAGATTCTACTTCATTGTGTATATGTGTAAAGAAAAAAACGGTTGTGCCAATGAACCAATATTTCTCAAGACGATTACGATTGCTATGGATACAATATGTTAATATGTAATATAAGTACCATATCTGATTACTTACTTTGCAACAGATGATTCAAACATGATATGCTGGTTACCGCGACGGTACTCATTGATATGAGTACGTCTGTATACAGAAGAAAAGAGATTAGAATTTATCAGTGCACGGCCAGCGAGAGTGATCATTGTGTTGGGTAGTTGGAGTAGTAATGGAGCACCAGAAGAGCGATTATAGTATCTGATAAGTGCTTGTTTTAATATTGGGTTACTTAACGGACTGGTGATAAAGCTTGGATAGTTATTGTCAGTATTACTGATGTCGAAATCAGGTTTAATGGGTGACCACAATTGTGGAGAATCTGGATCACCGGAAGAGCAGTTTATAAAAGTGTTGTCACTATAAGGACGTTTGGATTTGAGGTTTAATTTGGACTTGATGTCGATTGCAGATAGTATATTGTTTTGGATTGCAATTCTTTCAATCAAGTTTCCAGCGTTTGTTCCACTATCAACTTTGGATTTGATTAACTTGGAATATCTTCCAATTGTTCTTTCTAATGGGCGAGTGCTGTATGCCCTCATCGGCCCGAGATTACGTACAACGTATGGAATATGAGTTAGATAATGATTCACGGGACGGAAAACACTCTTCGACAACCTCTTTTCTCCTATCTCTTTCTTTAAAAATTTGTGCCAGTCTCCAAAGCACCTATAAATAATAGTTTGTAAGTTATATCGCTAAATAGTATATATTTATTCAACTTACACCTCCATCTTCTTGACTTGCTCTCCATTCAACTCCCATTGTAGTGCCAGACTACACCCCAGAGACAGACTGTACAAGGCCTTCCTTGCATCTACATTCTCCAACATCGGACAAACAACTGTAGGAACAGCGTACAAAAGAAAATCAATATAATCGATCATTCTCGTTCCATCCCTTCTTCTAAAGATGTTTTCCCAAGTTCCCTGGAATGATGTAGGTATGAAACATCTTGACTCCTCAATGGTCTCACCGATCACCTTAATCTTCTCCTTAGTTATTTCGAAGGGATACCCCTCAACATTGGGCTCCTTCTCAGAATTCAAATAATAAAAATGGTTTTTCGAGCTAGCCTTTCCACTGGTGGGAAAAGTCAGTAGCTCGTATACCAACTTCGCCACACCACCACCCAACAGATGCATCTCATCTAATCCAAAAAAGAGAGCACCACAGAAACTGGGAAGATCAGAGAAGATTGTTGGCTTCTTTAGCCCATTGACCTAAGGAAGATTTAGTCATTTTACCTTGACTATCAATTTATTACTTACATCATCACCATTCACGAAGTCAATTTTCTTTCTCAATGGTGCCGAGGTATCTAGCAAATACTGACCATGTGGATGATTATCGGGATGTTCAGCTGTACCAAGACAGATACGACAGAGATTCTTACTATTATGGCCTGCGTGATGTATAAGCTCCGATATACCAACAATATCTCCAGTGGCCATTACGAGATGCACCCTGGCACGACACACTTCTTCACCACCCATCTTCACAATTATTCCAGCAGTACTCAACTTCTTTAGCTCATCAATCAGAGGAGACAAGAAAGAATCCAAGTTGGCAGGTTTTTTGGGACCGGGCAAGATAGCCAGTTGGATCATTGAATTATCCTCAGATCTAGTGTATTAGATAAGTATATGATTTCTACTCTAATATTATAAAACTGGCTAACCTGTAGGAAGGATCAATATTCAGGATGCTGGCATGGAACATCGTCATGCTTCTCTTGCCTTTTTTCTGGTTAACAAAACCATCTACGAACAACATGACATATACATTTATCATTTCTGATTCACAAGAAAGTTTGCTGGCATATCTCTTAAGTATGGCTCCATCATGTATATCTGTCAATACACCAGTTGTTCGCTCACGATTTTAAGGATACATCAACTGGCTTCTGAGCTTGTTATTTCCTAGTCTGATTGCTATCTGCTCTCCTAAAGGCATCATTTTCATTTTTTTGGCTGCTTTTACCACACCATTCACTTTCTTGTACCTCTTTGCATCACAATGGATACATGATTCATCAAAGTCGACATTGTCACTCATTGTATTAAACAACTTACATCCATTAACACAGACGTCGTATTCATCAGATTTCAAGCCAGCTTTCTTCTTCATTAAGCGATCAAGCACGTCATGGTGCAATATCTGACCGTTGGGCTCTGTTGAATAGTACAAGGTAAGATTATATCATACACAACTAGATAATTACTATTTACCAATTCTGTCATGGTTGATTCTCATAGTTTCCATAAGATTCACTAGTTCTCTATGCATTTCCTGGCGAGCTGCATATTTGGTGACAATGTTCGATAACCAGATACTAAGTAATTCAGAATAGGGAAAGGTATTTTCACCTAATCTGACAAGCTCATACAACTTGGCATTATCAACACTGGAATTGGCCGGTAGTCCGACGTTTTCAAAAGATGGCCCTTAAAATTGCTTCAGCATTTCAAGTAATCTACATTTATTGTACACATATTTACCTTCAGTAGCGGCAAGTTCATCGACTACAGAAGTTGCTCCATCTTGTACCTTCTTTGAATGGATCAATCTGATATGATCGTTGTAGCTCTTGCTACGGCTGAATACTTTGGAGCAAGTTTTACATTCGTAAACAGTAGCATTCTCGTTGCTAATTCTGATTCTCTTGGAAGATGATTGGATGGACATGTTGATATTGTTAAGGTTAAATGAAGGTAAGGGTAACAATTATGAATTTGATACAGTTTAAATACTCTTTTCCTTCTGTGATATTTTTAGATCTTATTTTGACAGAGCGGGTGATGAATATCAACTTCAAAAAATAAAAGAAAAAAGTGTAAAGGAGACAGATAAGTGAATCAGACCGAAAAGAAGATTGATTGCTTTTTATTATTACAAAATGGATGAGAGTATTCATACCAAAAATTATAAGGAGAATACATCTTGATCATACTTGATCCAATTACGCATTTCAATACAGGGGAACAATCTATCAAGTGTCCTTATGAAGTGAGACCATGAGGATGATCTGATCTGAGATGAATACATATAAGTCTTCTAATGAATCGTAGCCCATCTATTGGATACTCTTGTTACTCGGCATGGCGTGTTTAAGGAAGTATGAGAGGATTTAAGGTATTGATCATTACTGAATCGGTATGAAAGTAGCTTATATTGAGCGGATCAATATACTAATTGCATTGACTTCCAATTATTTCCTTATGAGTTTATGTACTCAGATTTTGACACTAGTATGAATATGAGATTGTCGATTTAGGTAATAAAATTAAGGTACCATTATATGACAGTTGAGATAGAACTACATATGAGGATCTGGATAGATTCTGATACAACAGCGGGATCACAACAAGCCTCAAAAATACCCTTATCACAATAAAACTGTACAACTCTCTCTCTCTTCCTTTTACACACTAATAACAACAACAAAAACAACATCTTAAATATGAACAGCCATAACAACGAAGATAGTGTCCCAATGAAGCAGATACTTTTGAACTTAACAGACAAAGTGGATAACATTCAAGAAGTATTGAATATGTTATATCCTGCTGCTCTTCGTAGATCAGAGTATTCCAGTGGTAATGGATTCAAACCATATGATTACTGAAATAAATATTGATTACTTCCTTTTGATAGAAACTGATTATACAAGGGACTTCAATGACAATGTCAGTAAGTACATTGATCTTCATAAGGAGGCTGTGGAAAGAACAGCAATTCCCACTCATGCCAATTTGAAAGAAGTGTGGAGGTTGAGTGGTGGTAAGGGTACTCCACCCTTACCTGATAGAATAGTAGCTGTTGTGAATGAAACACGAAGAGCAGTTGGAAAAGACGATTTGTCAGTGGAAGAAGCCACGGAGATGATGGCCGATCTCAGAAGTATGGCCAGAGAGGTGAAGGCTGTTTGTCTTACAGACGGTGTTGCTGGTAAAGGTGTTTTCGGAGGGTTAGATGACAAGTACCAGCTGTACTATGCCCTCTTACTTGAACAGCGTGCCCTTCGTGAAGGTATTTACCTCACAAAGTGCAAGAAGCAATGGGCAGCTCGTGCCTTATTGGCCAAGACATTCAAGTCTACTAATGACAATAAGAAGAGAAAAGAGAAGGCACCTCAAGCCACCAACCAATTATCAACATCAGTATGTTATTAATTTATAAAACTATACCCTGGTTATTAACAGTTCATTAATGTATAAATAGGGAGTTAAGAGATTCTTTCCGGAAGATATTGATACTCCTTCTCCTCCTTCTTCTCCTGTTTTTGCCTCTGCTTCTGTTTCTCTTGCTGGTCCTTCTTCTGTGTCTGTTGATTCTCCTTGTTCTTCTTCTTCTCCTCCCAAAAAAACTAAAAAGACTACCCGTGTAAGACAGGCACGTATTACCAGGAGTGCTAAGAAAGGTAAATGATGACAAATATTTAGCTTAATTAAGTCTAATCTATTTATTATAGCCCAAACAGACTAAGAAAATTTTTCCTTCCCTCTTTCTTCTTTCTTATTGTAATAAATGGGATATTATCTTTGCTCTGTCTATCTTTACTTATCGTTTCTGTTAGCATATTATAGGAATTCACATTATACAAGTATTCTATAAAGGCCGTGGTTCTTATCACGAGATGTTCCTTCTCGGCTGATTACTTTTGTTATTAATAATACTTACATTCTTTCATCTCTTTAATAGCTATAAAATATAAACACTTGGGCCTCACTTAATAAGGTCTACCCCCTAAACATTCTTTACGGCTTGAACATGTAAGTACCCTATTATGCCTCCAGCACGTCTATCTATTACTAACACTATTCCAATAGGAATACTACCTGTTCTCACTGAATAAACTCTTTAAATTGTAAGTCATATTTCTACTTTATACAACTGTTAATATATACTAATATAATCTATTTATAGTTATCATCCAAGCCTATGAATGATTAATGTCAGATTGCATATTTACTCCTCTTCTCTGATTAACATGGTGCTCGTAATATAAAGTAAGTATTTGCATCAATCAGGTCTTGTTTATAGTCTATCAAATACAAATAGCCATCCCAAGTATAATGTTGATAAAGCTAGTTTAGAGTAGAATAGTTACTCCATATTTATACCAAATACCAATAAAAATCATTTTACGTACTATATATTTGGATATGAGCACTTGTATTCCTAATTAAGGCTTGTTTATGAAGCAAATGTTTTCTATCAATTATTAGCTTCATGAGGCAAATGTTTTCCTAAATTACAGTGTAGAGTGAGGCTAAAGTTTTCTATTAAAAATTAGCTTCATGAGGCAAATGTTTTCCTAAATGACAGTATAAAGTGAGGCTAAAGTTCTCCATGAAAATTAGCATTTTTAGGCAAATCATTAGCACAGTGTGAGCGTAATTCGTACAATTTGAGGCTCCTTTTTTCATATAAATTTATGTCGATATACAACTACCGGTAAATGAAAAACGCTACTTTGAGTAGTATAGTGTTACCCAAAAGATAAAGAGCCTCGTTCGAGAGGGCAGTCTATGTCGTTGCCTTAAGGATTTAATAGATGATTACGTTCAAGGGAGAAAATAATAATAATCAAAACAATAACAATTAAATTGCTCAGAGGACCAAGATACGTGGGACTGATCTTACTCCTTAATATAAAAGTAGTAAAGCTTATTATATAATACACCTCCTTTTGTTTACATCTTAACCAACACTATGAAGGGTATCTCTAACTTTGGGGTTGCTAAGACCTATTCTTTCAACAAAGAGGACTGCCATGAACCACTACAATACAAATATTAACCTCATTCAGATCAATAATTAATCTTTTGAGATTAATATTTTGGCTGTAAATATTAGTGGATCTTTGTACACCGTTTTTTTCAAAGATTAATAGTTTATCTCTTTGAGATTAATATTTCATGTGGAATTATTAATCCCTCCCAGATGAATAATTCACTTTTCACAGACTAATTTTCTAGTGGCAATTATTAACTCTTTTCACACTAATATTCTATCTAATCATTCATATTCTGTGTAGTTTTACCCTGCTTAAATCAACATTTAATCTGTCAAGAGTTAATATTTTGAGTGAATTGTGTTTGAATACACACCAGAATAGAATTTGAAGATCAATTTGAAGATCAATTTGATCATAGATTAAAGATCCATAAACATCATTCAAACATAGATTGAATATCAATGAAACATCATTTAAGGAGCAGTATGGGAAGTACGGTATAATAGATTATAGCATTTTATTGGTTTGTATTATTTCATAAGAATATAGGGAATGACAAATATATATATATGTAATCTATACTATATCACTATCTACCCGGGGATAATCATACTTGGCACTACAGCACAAGTCACATAATCCCCTCTTCTAGTCTATCTATTACTTACCTTATTCCCATTATATACAGTTGAAGGATTGATAGCCATTACCCCTGTTCCTAACTGCAAACATCATTACTATGTGTATAGTCTAAATTAGTGATGGAAACAATAAACGAAGAAGTAATAACATACCTGTGACGAGTTATTATTACTATATAGTGTTGGAGTGTATTCCTGTTCAATCATAGTTAATACATAATTATTAATAAGTGGACTTGTGAAATACTTACTCATGAGTGATTATTACTTATTGGGATCAGACAGTATTCTTGACAGTAAACACATATAAGTTCATCACTATGTAGAATATTATGATAAGTACTTGTCTCTCTTTCTATGTGGGTTATAATATACTTACAAAGGTTAGGTATAGAAGTGCTTGTTATTATATATTATCCAACATGTGAAGAACATGTATACTACATTACAGGCACATGCATTCTATACTCACAATGACATGACCATTACATTGTTGACATTAGATTTCAAAGTAGACACTACAAGGGGTAAATACTTATTTATTGATAGACGAAAGAGAGAGAATAAAAAGGGTATAATAGATTCAATAAAAACAAGAAAGATTTTTTCTTACAAAATTATTTAGCAGTCTAAAGAACATGTTAGACCAAATTATTATTGCCATTTACCAGTGTCATTTATACTGGATGGATAGTCTACTGTATAACTCAGATGTTAAAAGAGCAGGGAACTATCATCAACTGCCCAGTCATTATCCCACTACACAGAACAAGGATTATGATTATCAAGTAACAGAATCATTATGTATTATTATCTACCACATAGAATATTACACTTGACACCCTCCACCTCTGAGTCTCTATATATTACTTCAGAGTGAGAGAGATCTGGTTACAGGATACAGGCTGTTTATTCCTCACTGACTGGATTAGTTCTGTTCTTAAACATTCATACCTGGGAAAATGGTATAATTTTTGTTTGACCGAATAATGTCTTCAAAGTATATACATTTCTTGGTTGATGATTAGCAGGAGTACTGCTGTTAATGTGCATGGTTAATAAACAATTAGATTTAAAGTATAGAATATAAGACAGGCAACTGATAGTTATATAGCCAACTGTGATAAAAGCACTTACCAGTATTAACAGAGAATCCAGATTCTGTAGAATGTTGTGCAACCTGGTATCATATTATGACTAATAAGGCAGGTATATTCGAATCTTTAAATAGGTCTTTCAATGTTGGAACATATACACCAGCTTATCCCATATACTCTCATTTGATTGGAATCACTGTTTGCTCTAATAGATCCAATGAACTATTTCTATCAGGGCCATTTGCCCTCAACAAACAAGGAGCTTAAATGATCTTGGATGAACTATTTAACTCTACCATTTGCAGTGTTTGATTCATAAAATAAAGCTATACAATAAGAAAGAGTACCAACATCCCCACGCACATGTGTACATATAATATAAACCTTCACTTTTATTGTATTGAAATTTGTTGATTGAGCAAAATACACTCAATAGGCATTCTAAGTACACTCACACCTATATTAGTCACTCACCTAATTAGGTATGTCATTTAACATCAGAGACAATCCCATTAAGAGCCACATATCAAATCCACTATTATTTGAATTATGAGTATCATCCTCACCATTCATCAAACAACTATCTTGATTCTCGTCCAGAATATCATATGCAGTTTGTTATTGTCATCTCTGTTGAAGTACTACAACAGTACATCTTCATCTTCCCTGTATAACCAACTTTGCGGGTTGTGAATGGGTAAGTCATAATACATACTCCTCCGTTCATAATAGCAAGTCTATCAATCTACATCACTGAGCCAATCGTTATCTGATGTTCAATATTACTGTGCTTATGTAGGCATTATTGTTGAAGTAACCATTCCTCTTACCAATTGATATATATCCATAACTACCACCACAAGTCTGTTATGTGCTAGATTGTTTGATCAACTCTGTTCCTCTTAACCATGCTTATAATCGAGCTTGACATCTCTGTGTTTTGATTAGAGTCAAACAATTAGTCACATTGGTTTCCGATAGAAATACTTACCTCTTGGTGTATTATTAAGTAAAGAAGATCAACCCGCCTGAGCAGTCATCCATCAAGTAGTTGAAAGAATAGTACTCATCCAAGCAATAGAAGGTCAATATACATATATCCATACGACGTATTTGAAACCAGTATGAATCTCACTACAGAAAGAAGGGCACATATTTACATTTCTTCATCTTCTAACTTCCATCTTAACTATGTAAATACTCTATCCTTTCCCACTTCTTCATAATAAAGTATATCTTCCAATAATTAATATAAGTATTTCTGTCTCAGTAGTGGCTGTGTGTTGAGTAGAGAGTGTTGTAATCAGCATAGTAAAGTCATTCATTTGCCTTGTAATGAACATATAGAGAAAAGTGAAATAATATGTGTCGTTGTTATTATTATTTATAATTTGAAATTCAGCCATAAGACGAAATTAATCTTTCTGAAGTTAATAATTGATTCCTAAGAGACTAATAAATTTATAGAAATCCAGGCCTTTAAATATGGATAACTTCAACACAGTATATATCAAGATATTACCAGTAAAAGTACATATATTTTTGTATATTCAGCATCTAAACACTACACAGAATAGATAAATCTATGTCTGTATGCCTCTACGACTATTTTAAAATTGGCACTTCCAATGGTCAAAATTCTGCCTATTTCCAATTGGATATGACTTAAATATTAATCTGTTAGAGGTTAATAATTAATCTGTCAGATTAACATTTGTATTGTAGTGAACATAATCTTCCTTTGATTTTTTGTACTCTCCAGGCCTCAGAGTGGCTGGATGAGGAGATAGTAGCAAAGAAGATGGTTAGTGTCAATGTTGGGACAGTGATAGATGCAAAAGTAGGGTTGAATACTTTTATTCAAGGATTACTGAAGATAAAAAACACTCAATCGATACCAGTCCCTGTCAAAGTATATGGAGAATATGCAGTCAAGTATTTCAAGAAACCAGCTACAAAAGCACGATTCAAGTCTCACTTTATATCAGCCTTAGATGTCTATTTACTGCAGAAATCCAAAGAAAATGCTGTAAAAAAGATGTTACACGAAAACTACAGAATTCATACATTTCTAGGCACAAGTACTGCTGTCAGTATCATTGAAATCGCTACTTTGACTGAAGAAGAGGAGCTTGAATTATATTCGTCTGATACCAGCTGTGGATCGAAAAATTATCATTCAAGAAGAAAGGGAATTTATTCGGTCAGTGTTCTGTCAGATGATGAAATATCAGTAATATTGTTACTTTCTTGTACAGTGGATTGTACAAAACTGATCAGATCAATTATTTGTTACAGGAAGACGACACTTCGATGATAAGGAAACTAAAGGAATTCAGACGTCGCTCAATGGAACTCACACGGGATAATGTGAATCAGGTGTCTGATCTACGCCTCCTGTATATATATATATATGTAAATAGTAAATACAAAGACAAAAAGGCTAATTTGTTTGATACGTACGTAGTTCCCTGGATCAAATTTTTTTTTTCTGATATTATTGTGGTATTTCACCTCATTCCATAGAATATAAATACCCTTTGAAGTGCCATTATGAGTTCTAATACACACAATGTATTAGAACTATCTATTCAGTGACAATCATACAACTGAGAGTTACTGCTAGAATTACCATATTAGGATATAAATCATAAATATCCATAGTTACTAATACGTACAATATTGTAACTATGACATTAAATTCATCAACAGTCACTATCCAGGCAGGAACCCTGAATGTTGTAATAAATAGAGTAGATATTTTGACCTGACTTCTTCCCATTCAATTTTGGATACAATAAAGGGTTTAAACAGAGAATCATTCTATATAAACTCGTCTATTTTCATTATCTACTCAAACACACACACACTTAATATCTCGTCAAAATATCTCATTATTCTTCAAAATGTTTAACAGCTTCAACAAATCCACCATTAACGGTGATATCTCTATTACTATAAATACAAAGAGAGAAAGAGGTAAGATCTAATCGAAGCTCATATCTGGGATCACAGTTTAATAGTTATCTTTCCAGCTGAAAGCACAGAAGCATCTGACTCATCTATATCTTCTGCTGAAGTAAAGCGATAAAGAAAAATCAGCTATTTTTTAGGTGGAGGACAGAAGGAGTGGATACCCAAAGAAGAGGTAAATGAATGCAAGGAGAAGGAATAACTGCCATCTAACCGATGATAGGTTTTTGTTGAGAATATCAATATCACACAAGCACTAAAGAGATTCAGAAAATAGTCGATCACAAAAGTTGATAATAACAATGACATAAACTGCTTGAGAATCCTGTAAGTATTTAGAGAGATATTTTCTATCTGTTCCTTCAGACACTCACTGCTTTTCGATTAAATCTTATCAATCCAGCTCTCTCTCTCACATTTACCCCCTGAATGAGTTTGATCCAAGGAAGTGTATTACTAAATACTTCGACAAAAATACATTGAAAGCTATTAAATTATTATCTAGAAACGGAAAGCCAGCGATAGATCGGGAACCTTCTATGGCAGCTGTATACTGCAAAAATGAAAGCGATGTAAGTTGAACCATAGGAAGTTAATCATTTTGTTAACAATATTAGCAATTAGAGGGGAGAAGACGAGTGTGATAGTGATGAAGGAGAAACCCAGGAAAAGGAAGAAGACAAAGACGGAATGATGAGAATGATTAGAGATCTCGTCAAAAGGCATAGGCAATACAATGCTTCTGCTGCTGTTACATCCGAGGGTGCATTCATCCAAAAGTATTTAATACCGGCCATTGAAAGAGTCTTGTTGAAAGGTTCAGACAACAATCTTCATTATGCCATGTGAGTGTTATAACTAATTATTCTGATTAACTGCTCTCAACTAAATGAACATATCTCCCATAAACAGGTCAGATAAGCCTGAGAATAATGGAAGAAAGCCAGACTTAATGATGGGCACAAAAGTGAAAGCCAAAGAAGTAAACTTCTTTTATGTTGAAGTATGAGATATTAAGGGTGCTATTTTTAATAAATGTAAAGATAGACTGAAAGTTAATGAGACTCTTGCTATACTCTTTTATTAACTTGCAAGTGAGAGAGGAGCTCATAGTAAAAAAATAGACCCTGTATTTATAGTATAATGAATTAGCGCTTGTCAAAGTAATCTTATGTGCGACATTGCTAATATATCATATACTAATCTAAAGTACGTTATCACATACGATCATTTATAAGAGTAAATACGACATTGCCCCCTACCAGAATGTGATTACGTTTCGAAAATCTTGTCATTAGTAAGAACAAAGAGAGAAAGATAATACACACTCACAAAAAGGAAAAAAAATTGGTATTTATGTAGAATGTTCTAATGACATTCTATTCCAATTTGTTAAGTCTTTTACTACGACGAGTAGGTGGCATTTCTGAAACAGAAGCTTTGCGTTTCAGATTGACTGATTGTGCTTTCTTCGTTACTACTGTAGAAGAAGTATCTGCAATCATATTGACCCGATTATTAGGGTTGATTTTAGATAAGCGATAAGCCTCATTTTGAGAATTTAAAGCCGTTTTCTTACTTCTAGTGGTAACCTTGTTATCAGATTTATTTATCGATTTAGGCTTTGTTTTATCGACTGTATCATCGATGGGATCATTGGACAAGGCTTCTATGAAGTTACTAATGGTTCCAGGCATGTTTGCCTTCAATGATTTGGATGAAGTGGGAGAATTCGTTATAATAGAATTCTTCTTTGGTTTGTATTCAATACCAACATTCTTGCAATAGGATCTCAATAACTTAGTAGCATTGATTCTATTAGCAGGAACCCATAAATCCCATTCACTACTGTAATGTTTCCATCGAATTAGATATTCACGTTTTAATAGGGATCCTCGGTGCTTGATAATAGCTTCAACTTCAAAGTTAGCTATTTCATTACCTTCATCATTCAACTCAATAATATCATCTGTTAGTACAGATTTGAGTTATACTGATGTGTAGTTACGTGGCATTATTTCACCGGTTTGGTCACGAAGAACATAAGCGTTACCTTGATTTTTACGAATAACAGTATAAGGACCTTCAAATACATCATTTAATTGTCCTTCCTTATTAGGAATACGGACCATGACGTGGGTACCTGGAGTATACTCGATAATTTTATGTCTACTATTAAACCTTGCTTTCTCAAGTTCTATTTGTTCATCCGTTCTATCATTGATGGCAGGAAATACAATGTCATGCATGTAGTCAATGCTTTTCATGAGTTCCTCATGTGACATTCTTGGAGATCCTTTATTACTAGTGCCGTCAAATCTATCTTTATCGGATTTGAAGCCATGAACATCGTTCATTTTTCTAGCAAAAATCAACGAGAAGGGTGTTGTATTCAACCTTTTAGATATTCTATTATTCATTGCTAACTGTACATTAGCTAACACTACGGATGAACTGGTAGTAGTTACACATTTTGAAAGGGTCATAAACCCCTTCTTAATAAATTTTCATGTAGCGTCCCAATGATAATGATGGTATGTATTCTTAGTAATCATGAGCCAAATGCCCTAAATATTAAATTTGCTTTATTGAAAAATAAATGCGGTGTATATGTTCATCAATGTTATGTTTATTACATGATATCTTTTTAAATTGAAATTAAAATGATTTCTCTGCTTAAATATACTATTTTATGTATTCACGTAATTCAACCCAAATTTGAAAAGGTAGTTAACCCTTTCTGAGTGTGTACATACATGTATTCTTTCTTGATTTTAGGATGATTTGTGTACGAAAACCCATTTTGCATTCATTTTTGATTTTATTATTCAAATTCCGAGTATTTATTTTTTTATCTCCTCAAGTCCCCTGTTTTTCTCCTTCTTCTATTCCACTTTACAGCTTAGATAAATACAATACCAAAGGTACTATTACTTATATCCCATCAATAACGAGTAACCTAATGTTGTTTTAAGATGAACATAGTCATGTCAATCAACAAAGGAATGAGAGAAAAGACACATATAATAACAACTGAGTAATGTAAAAAGAGCTTTATTATGAATTATATGTTGACAAGTTTTCCAGCTGTAGCCTTTATATTATCACGGAATATATAGTATGGAGCTACTACATTGTGCTCCAAAGAGTCTGTGGATTTCTGAACAAGGCCAACCTGGTATTTGATGTCATTGAGACTGATCACCGCATATCTTGGTGGTTGACCAGGTCCATTCATCGTGACAACAGGCATAGTGGGATCATATTTGGCACAGTTATGCTTCTTCATCACCTCAGCAAGAACAAGAAATTGAGAATCATCCCCCTCCGAAGAGTTGTTATGCTGGAAATAGAATTGAACTGAACCGACGTACCAGCAAAAAGATCTACAGATGAATATATAACGTAAGGATATAAAGCGAAATACATAGAAGTTTGTACTTACGAATTATGTGATATGTAGAACAGGACATGGTGATTTCCACGACGGTATTCTCTTCTAATTCTTCTATACATACAAGAGCTATATACATGGCTGTTCAAAAGAGCACGGGCAGAAATGTTGATTGTGTTGGAATAAAGAGAAGAGGAAGAAGAACGAGAGTAATATTTCTTCAGCTCTTTAATAATGGTAGCTATGGGGACGGATTCAATGTGTGTATCAGATGCTAGATTGGCAGAGCTGAAGGAGCTCCAGAGTTGGTGGTCGAGATTGTATTGAGAGGATGAAGAAAGCTCCAAATAGTCATCAAGAGAGGTACGAATGGGCTCTACCATATCCAGTAAACTGTTGATGTCCATTGAGAAATTGACTATGCTACGAGTAGCTAATCGTTCAACAATGTTACCAGCATTTTTTCCACTGAACACAGTACTTTTTATCAATCTGGAGTAGCGGCCAATTGTTCTTTCCATTGATCTTGCGCTGTATACCCTCATGCAACCATTCTTCTGGTGATCATTCCAATGTGTGCCAGGTAATGGTTATTAGGCCGAAACACCGCAACAGATATCTTGTTCGCTTTTATCTCCTCCCTCAGATAATTGTGCCAGTGAGCAAAGCAACTAAACAATAGAGGTATTTAGAATATTTTCATTGTATATCCTGTATAAAAACTTACTTCTCCATCTCCCTTATTAGTCCTTCAGTCAACTCCCACTGCAATGCAATTGCACAACCTCTCACCAGTTTCAACAATGCCAATCGCACATTTTTATCTTCAAACAGAGGAACTATCAATGTAGGCACTACATAAAGCAGGAAATCAAGAGAATCAATTGCCCTGGCTCCACAAGTTCTTGAGATCAGATTATCCCAACTACCCTGGAACGAAACAGGAATTTTCTGTCTTGATTCTTCAATCATCTTCCCAGCTGCAGCAAGTTTTTGATGGTCAACTTTGAACGTATACCCATCCATATTAGAAGCTCCATCTTTAACACCATGTAGAATATGACTGTTTCGAGGGGACTTATTCACTTCTACGATCAGCTCCACCAAAAACCTACCCATGCCCTGTCCAAGCAAGTGCATTTCGTCAAGACCGAAGAAAGATGAACTATTGAAGGTGGGCAATGAAGAAAATATGCTTGGCCCTAATATCTGGGTTGCCTAAACAATTGTTTTATAGTGTAAGTAAGAGTATATCTGATGATATGAATATATAACTTACAGCATTACCATCGGTGAAATCAGATGAGGGTCTTAAGGGAGCATCACTGTCAGCATAGTATTTTGAGCCAGGGTTTCTGAGAGAGCCCTCACCCTTTACAGAACAGATTCTGCAACCGTGTACTGCCCTGTGGCCTTGATGATGGATAAACTTGGTAATCTATAGAATGTACAACTCAGCCTTCTCTATTCTTTTTGTTTACAGATGAATATATATACCTGTGGGATATCACCAGTAGCCATAACCAGGTGAACCTTACTTGTTATCACCTCACCATCATACCTCTTTACAACGAGACCATGCTTACCAAGACTTTAATTTCATCTACTATTGGCAGCATGTAGGAATCAAGATCAACAATTTTGCCAGGGATAATAGCCAATTGAAACATATACTCGTCAGTGTATCTATGAATGAATAGGTCAGTAAGCACTTATATTTATCTATTCTATATAACTAAACACTTTACCTCAATGATGGATCATAGTTCAACACCAGCACATGAACGATAGTCAATGGCTGCTTCGACTTCTTTTGAGTTACAAACCCATCAACATATAGTATCAAAGCAATATCATCAGGAGAGGTGAACATATTCAATGCTTTTAGGACTTTGTAGTTGTCACTATCAAAGTAGTCCGTCATGTGTCCAGGCATCTCTTCACGATTGTTGCGGTACTGCATCTGCTTTCTGGTTTCATCATTGGAGATTAACCTGGACAATTGGTCACCAACTGACATCATCTTCATTGTACAGCTAGGTACTACTGACAGCATATTTGTCTCAGACTTATACCTGCTTTCTTGACAGTGGGGGCACTGGACTTCAGCTTTGGTGATATCAAACAGCTTACAACCGTTAGGACACACATCATACTCGTGGGCCTTCACCATCGTCTTCTCTCTCAACAAAGTTTTTACACGATCATCACTCAATAACCTGGGATTATATTCTATCAGTTGATAATTAGTAATAGAAGATATATGGCGCTTAAATCAAATCACACTCTACCTTTGACAACTCCTCATGCATACCCATGGTAGTTTGGATGAGATTACCAACAAGACGACGACACTCCTTTGACCAACCAAATACAGTAGAGAGATCGCACACTTGGACACTTAACCATTCAGAGCGAGTTAAAGAGTTGTCAGTGATAATGTTCTGCTGATATACATGCCTATTGATTCTGTCATCAAAAATACATGAAGACTTGAATGTTCTTTGAGCATGAGGATCAATTCGTGATTCTATGATTATAAAATGTAAGTACAAAACCAAAAACAGAATGTGTACTAATATTCTACTATATTACCTTCAACTTGATCTTGAGATACATTTAACACAACGGCATTGGAGACGGTACTGGGCAAACTAACAGGGACTTCAGATTCAACATGAAGACGATTATGATTTATGCTTTGTCTGTAGGAAGAGAATTGAATGTTGCAAATAGCACAAAAGTTTTTCTTGGAAGCATCTCCGTGGGTAATCTTCATTCTTTTGGATCAGGGGACATTTGGGTTTGTTTAAATAGAGCTTATAGTAAGTGTATATATTGATTGTTTAGTAAAGGTGACAGTGACCTGTATTTATACCCTTTGAAATCACCAAGAAATAAAGTCGTTCTATTCTCCTTCTGATGAATTCCATGTCCATATCTCAAATGATGTAATGCAGTGTTCTGAATACTTATGATTCCAGTCTATATCCGTGATACTTATGATGAACATCGTCATGGACAATGATCAATCCCCTTTGTCACCGGTCAATGTTATTCACTTGGGTACACAATGCAATATTTTAAATGGCCGGTATGACATACTATGGTATTGACGTCAGGTAAAGAACTAGAATATAGTATATATTCAGGTACATAGCACCCAAAATAACCGTCTTTTACTTTACTCCATTAATCCTTTCCCATATGAACAATTATAACAATAGAAATAACAACGGCAATGGCAATAATAATTCCAACAGCCCCAACAATGATAACAATAACCCTGTCATTCAAGAATTGATAAGACAAGTGTCAAACTTGACCGACCAAGTAACAATGGTGAATGAGAGACTGGGTGTAGTAGTCAATCCCAATATGCAGGAGATGATACCTGAGGGCTTTGAAGGTAATATTAATTTTTTAATTTTCTATGGTAAATACAGATATTAACTTTGGTTAATTAGGTATTGACATGATAACTTACGAGAGAAATGTCATTATTACCACTGCCTTCCCTGATGTTCAAGGTGCCAGAGACATTGTATCAACTCCTGCAGAAGCATTGATAGGGCATGATCCCGAAGCTGTCAACATTCCCGGTGCAGGAGTACGCTTAAATGCTTTGATCTCATTGATGTACAGACTGGTAAACCCTGGGCGAGAGATCACCACTCTCATAAAGAAGCACATAAGACTACATCTTCGTAGATTAGCCCGGGAATGTCGCATCGTTATGAAGATAGACGGTGTTCACTTCACCTTCTGGAGTGAGATACCTTTACAGCAACAGCTGTTCTATGCTATAAAGCTAGAAAGAACAATCACAGCTTTTGGATACCCCATCTTTCGTTGTAAGAGACAATGGGGTGCCAAACTTCTTATCCAAGAGGCAATGAAGAGTGAAAGACAGGTGGAGAGGAGAAGACTGCTGGTAATTTATAAACACATGTAGATCCGATGTATATTGTACTAATTCTATCTATCTTTATTGTTGATATTAATAGAGACTTGAGGCATCTAATGGGCAGTAGGTAATTATCCTTCATTTTATTATTGTTCCTGTGATTGATACTGACTATATATCCAAAGTTGGAGACCTAATGGTATTGGCAGTGGTGATTGAATTCTTTTTCTTAGCTCTATAAAATAAAAATGATCTCTCTTTTATTTCTTTCCCTCCTTTTCTCTTTTTATTTTGTCATTATACTATTTGAACTTGTAAGTAAATTAAATATATGTTTGTCTTCATATAATTTAACATGCCAGTGCAGATAATCGCTAGGTGTGATAACTGTGAACTGGGAGTGTAATATGTATTGTGAGGTAAAGTACCTCGAAGGATGTCATCAGTACCACATTTTGACCTTATCTTATGTTATTAGAGACCAATCTGTTTGTTTCCAAGTGTGTATAAGTTAGTATATTACAATAATGAGAATGAATAGAGACTGATCATTACTTTATCTATTATAGTCACTGATGTGAGTGAACTGTTACTGTAAGAATAAAGGTAGCTATAACTGCATTACAATGATTATAAGCAGTTAACTAATACCATCTCCTATCTAGGTAATGTTGTTTAATGGTATAGATTGATTACTTCCTGGAGTACAGACGGATGCCCTGATAACTGTGCAAATGTAATTATTATAACCATTCTTATATCTACTCATTCTAACAAACACTCTTTACTGTATCTACTCTCTATCTATCTGTCCCCAACTAAAAAATAGAAGTATGTCCAGGAAGTCTATATATGCAATATGCCACAATGTACCCATGTTTATTATCCCATTCATATACCCTGTATATGAATAGTAGTTACTAGTCTATTTAAATCTATTAATAAATAAAACCCTCAGTATATCATAACTATTATGTCATTTTATTGCCTAATGTATTCCATAAATGAGCTATAAAAGGGGTTTTCTATAGTAAAATAATGATTCAATACACCTTTTTATAAATATAAAAACCCCATTTTTCGATTTATCAGCTCAAACACCTAAAATAGAAACTGAATCTAAAATAACCCCCTTAAAATCATTGCATTAACTGCTGAAGAAGGGTTTTATAACACCAGTGTAAAATAGTAGTTAACCCCTTCCTGGATAAACATGAATATCATAACCACCAACATTTGCAATTTCCCCTGCTAATAAAAAGAGATCAAAACACCTATTCTTAAAGGAATGGGTACTTTAACCACCGGCAGTTCATCCGTAGTGTAAGCAAGCATCCCATTCATGTGCAGTGCCATTAGTGGCTTTGGAGAGAAGTTTTTTTACTTCTTGCACTTTACGTTCACTGAGTCCATTGGCAGATGCGTGCAAGGGAGTTATGAACCTATGATCAATACCCATAGCATCAGCAAGTTCTGTCATCAAAGTATTCTTGAATTCAGTACCATTATCAGACTGTAAACGGGTTGGGTAACCAACTATGCTGAATAATTCAACTAAAGCATCTCTAATGGTTATTGCTTCTTTATTAGATAATGCTCTAAGCATGGTAAACCTAGTGCATACATCTACTACGACCATAAATTATTTATTACCTCTAGCAGTAGGTTCTGGGGTAATAGGACCACCAAGATCAATAGCATAATGATCTCCTACATAGTAGCTATAGATAGGCCGAGATGCATGGTATCCTCTTTTAGTAATATTATGTCTTTGACATGGAGGACACTTTTTAACATGGTCGACAGCAGAATTTATTAGATTGGGCCAGTGAATTCCTTCTAAATGAAGTCTTTTCACTATCTCTTCTGCGCCATAGTGACCTATTTGATGATGTGCATCATCCAACAATGCCTTTCGCTCACTCTCCGGAGGAATAATATAGTCATTATGAAGTGTTTGAGCACTTTGTACATAGAATAACTTGGCATTGTTGTAGGTGTTATCATGAAAAGCTTCATGGATAACATTATTTTGGGTAATAGGAGTAGACTTCGTTTTCTTGATGAGGTTAATATCATCAGAATGTGCCCTATTATTACCAGCGATAGATAATGAGATAGTTCTCAGTTTCTTTTTCGTTTTGATTTCCTCTTCTTCATTATTCCGAGGAGGAAAACACCTGGACAAACGATCACTGATAACATTGTCTAATCCTTTAATATGTACAACCGTAAAATTGTAATCAAGGAGTGTATCAAGCCATTTAATGAGCATAGTATTTGCATTCTTTTGACTATGTATATAACATAGTGCTTTGTGATCCGTATACAGTGTAAACTGAGTACCCCATAAAAACTTATGGAATTGTTTGAGAGCATATATAACTCCTAAGAGTTCTCTCATAGTTACACTATATAGCTTTTCAGACTTAGATAAAGCCCTAGCCATGAAACCAATGTATTTAATAACCTTAGAGGTTTCACCACTAATTTTGTCTGTAACAATAAACTCTTGATATAAACAACAGCCTATGCTATAATCAGATGCATCAGTAGCTATGCTGAAAGGGTGAGACAGATCTGGGTGCACTATACTATAATAATTACTGTATTGCGAACAATGGTTAACAAAATAAAGTTAATTTTTACTAAGAAAAATTAACATAATTCCGCTGTACTTAACTTAAGTGTTACTCTTATAACGATAATTTTATCATTGAGTTACCCTCAATTACATTAACCATTGACCGTCCTTGGGTAATTCTACTGCTACAGAATTAACATTTTCCTGATAACTGTTGACGATATTACAGTAACTATTGAGTGCCGATGTTAACATCAATCGATAATCGTTGTATAAAAACCATACAATTTCTTAGTGACACGATTACTGTTAAGGATTATGGTGAGTGTCAATAGGCTCATATTAACCTATCATTGACTCTTATAGTGATTAACATCAAATTAACATCAGATTAACATCAAATTAACATCAATTAACATCAAAAGACGTATTAAAGTATGTGGCTTAAATGGTTTTTATTATAATAAAAATAGACACAATATATTCAACATAATGTAAATTGTGAGGCTTCTTCTTCAGCTAAAATATACATGTATTTCAATTTCTACTATAAATAAGTACTTACATGAGATTTCCTACGATAAACAACAACTAGTACAATTCTTGTTTCTATCACTCTGATAGAATAGAGATCTATAAGCAGTATCAGTGTTAGTTATCACTATAAGAAATAAACATTTATAGTACTTACATGTGGGTTGATTCTTATGAGAGAAGAGGATTATTTCTATAGTTTGATACATAATAAATAACTTACATGAGAGTAGATTCATGTGTGAGAAGGAGAGTCGTCCTAGTTAAATGAGTTTATTCACAGTATAAATGGAGACAATGGAGTAGATGTTAAAGAGCCTGTTTCAATAATACGGTATCTGTATATACCCTAGAAAGAGCTCTAAATATAAGATAAGAAGTTCTAAAAGTTATATGAGTGAGTCAGTAAGTATCAACATCAATATCTATAAGAAACTCACCAGATAATACTCCATGTAAGAAGTGGGAGGTTACAATGGCATGTAACTTGATCAGAATATTTGTTATTGAATGTAATAAAAAGAAGGTAAAAGAATATAAAAGAGAGATTACGTATATATTTAAAGAAAAGAAAGTATAGCGTGAGAATTCTCGTTATAAGCCTGATACATAAACATTAGCCTAATTAGGAAGATTGTAGGTCATTCTCATTTACTTCTAAAACTAAAAGCTTGACTGTGGTACCAACACAAGCAACCTAACTGAAAAAGTTGCCGTGAATGAATATGTCAACTTCTAAAGTTGTATTATGCAAAGTCGATCTTGAATCATTTGGCTCTCTCTCATTTATACAATGTCCTTTGGGTGAACCTGGTTCCCACCAGTTGTCCATCCATTTCAGAAATCATTGACTGGGACAATCCCATTAACAGTTCTCCTAGTTCTCTCATCGAACAATAAACAACTAAGCCATTACCAAAACATTGATCAAATATTATAACAGTTTACTCCATGGCTCTGCTCACCAAATCACTAATCCTGAAATCTTAGCTGCTTGGTTGAACAATGGGATCTTCTCCTCTAGATACAGCAGAAACTATGCCAGCCAGCACCGTAGAGACAATCACTACATTACGTTTGGCACTCCTGCTATAAAGCAAGTATTTTTATCCTCGTATGTTCTTATCAATATTAATTGAAATATCAAAAAACTGCATTGGTTTGTTGGTTCAAATGTTTTCCTTTTTACACACACACATAAGAACATCGACTGACAACTTGTCCTCATCGAATGATCGATGCAGAATACAACTTATCCCTTCAAAGAAAACATCCCTGTAGTCAATCTCCGTATACAATAATTGTCATTGAACAAATAACAGTTTAAAATGGCCTAATAAAAACAATAGAGAACATTAATACAAGTGAGAATAACCACTATTTACTACACCTACTTTCTATATTGTCTCTATTGTGTGCGTCTTCATGCTGATTCATATATTGTAATGTGTGTGTGTTAAGTGTAATGAAATGACATTGCTTTCACTATTTTATAATGGTGAAAGAATAAAGATAAAAATAAGAAGGGATGAGTCCCATCCGAAATATATAATATACCTGTTTTCAATCCCAGAATATTAACTTCAGGGCATAAATCATTAATGGACACCCGATAATTAAATCCTGCAAAGAAATAGATAAAAATAATCGAAATAGAAATGCTTATAGAACTGTCAATTTCAACATTATCACAGCACTCCCAAGCACAAATATATGTAGAATAACTACATCTATCATCTAATACCAAAAAAAGTGATGCATCATGCAATTTTGATTTTTCATTCAATTCCTCTAAACCTGACTCATATTTTTAATGAATATGATTGGCCGTGTTGTATCAGATCCACTTTGAATAAACATATGGATCATGCAAATACAACATCTGCTATAATTAACTCTGAATGATACAATCTATCAATCGACGACAACATAGTACCATTGATTGTTATGACAATTATGTTACTATAACTACCAATAGAACATCTAATAACATAACAATGTTCCAATCTATAGGCTCATTTTATTGACCACTTACCAAAATTAGATTGACGCCCTAACTCATTCATCTTGACAGATAATGAATTAGTGTAACCATTAATGAAATCAGATAAAGAACACTTTTCATATATATAGAAGTCAAAACATTTGAATAATAAAGAAGAACAATCCTTTTTTCCAGTCTGATTAATTACCACTGTTTTTATTTACATTACTTATTTGGATTCTTTTAGTTTGTATATCTTATATATACAACAGGCCGGAATGATCTGTTTGATGTTATAATGTTAACTATTAACATAAAGCGATAATATTTATAGTATAGTGGTGACTTAAACATACATCCGATGCTAAGACTTTCTTAATAGAGTCAAAGTGCACTTGATGTACATCAGTCCAAACAAATGGTCCAATTTTAAGATCATCATGTTTTCTTAGATTGTCTAACGGTCCCATTAATAGGGCAGCATTTGGAACATGATCACGAAAGAAGTTCACCACACCCAAGAAACTCATTATTTGTTTGGAAGTTTCTGGTTGAGGCCATTCCATGATATTGGTTAATTTTCTGCAGTCAACTCTTTTGCCTTCTGCAGATATAGAATAACCAAGTAGATAAACAGCTGATCTAGCGAAAAAGCATTTATCAAAATTAAGCCTGAGATTAGCTTTAGTAAGTATCTCAATCACATTCTTAACATGAAAGAAGTGAGCTTTCATAGTTAGGCTATGTATGCATACATCATCTACAAAGCAATCAACGTAGGACAGATCTTTGAATAATGTAGACATTACCCTTTGGAATAGCTGACTAATGCTTGATATTCCAAATGGAGCGCCTTTGAACATATATTGCAACCCATCAGGAGCAGTAAATGTTGTTTTATGTCTATCAGCCTCATTAACAGGAAACTGATTAAATGCAGATTTAAGATCTAGTGTCGTAAATACTTTAGCATTTGTCATATTCTGAAATATGGATGGTAATAATGGTAAAGCCATTGATAGAACAGGTAAATGTTTGTTTAGCATTCTAGGGTCTAAACAAACACGAATCTTATCAGTCTTTGAACCATCTAGATTCTTCTTCTGAACTACCGTTATTGGCAAGTTCCATGCAGAAGATTTAGCTGGAATGATGATACCCTCATTTAGCCATTCATTGACAATTTCCATAACCTTAGGTTGTACTGTATATGGAATTGAATATTGTCTTATTTTAATTACAATATCAGGAGGAGTAGGAAGATGAAGAACAGCATCTGGAACATTACATAGTTCATGTTTACTAAGATTCTTATTAGAATCAACATATGGTTGTAGTGCCATAGTAAATGCCTTTTGTTCTTTTTCTGTACCGGCTAATGATACATTTGGTTCATACCTTGAGTCATTAATAGAATCATCCTGTTGTTTGGCACTGCCTTTATATTTAAAGGCCACGTTATTTAAATAAATTGATAATTTGGGTAATAGATCGGAGCCCATGAGGATCTTTTCGGTGTTAGTAACCTTATCGTTATCCAAAATATCAAATTTATGTTGAATAATGTGATTAATTCCATCATATTCCACAGACAAACACTCTACAGTTTGCATACGAGGTACTAAGGTACCATCAGCAATAACAAGTGATCCAGGAACAGAGTGGAACTTAATGTTGTGTTTAATGGCAAAGCTTTTACTTATAGCAGAGACATTAGCACCAGTATCAATGATACCAGTAGTCTTAATATCATTGAGTATAATAGGTGTAACAGGAGAGTAAGCTACATTATTAAAATCAAACTCATTGTTAATTTCACCAATATCCTGGTTACGCAACTTTTTAATGGCAAATATGTTTTTATTATTATGATCATCATTATTATCATGATCATTATTTAAGATGTCTGCATCAATTATCATCATTGCAGCATCAAATTCATCTTCAGATTCTTGATCGGAATTGTTGTGATCAGGCATGTAGATTCTAAAGTCAGACTGTATCCTATATCGAAAGGAACGCTGTTAAGAATTCATCCACTATTATGACACATCTCAAACTCTAATTAGGCAATGATCAATCTACTGAATCCACAATCATCTACCATCTTATTCTTCTATGCTCTTATCCACTTCATCCAGCTAGAGGTTTCATTCTAATATATGATAACCACTCTCATTGGCTGGTACTCTCTGTCTACGGTTTACACCGAAAGTTCTATTCACGTATTCTCCCATTTCAAAAGTATATAAATACCCTCTGCTTTCCCTATCCACTTTGATGACTTCACTTTAGTTTGTATTCTATTTCTCCAATAAAAAGGGTTCTAAAATACTTCATAAAGCTTTATAAATTTAACGAAACAAGAATACAACAGGAATCATTGTTGTTGCTAATAGGGGCAACAAGAAGAGAATTGAAGTTAGTATTGTTATTAATAAAGGTAATACTCTCACTATTATCATTCATAATAGTATCTTGGTTATTAAGGACTTCGATACTATTAATCTGGATAGGATAGCTACTAGAAATAGATGTAGCGGGTAAACTTACATTTTGTTTTGCCGCCTTGTTTCTAAAGAACTCAATGTAGGGTTGGCATTCCAATCTGTGAGCATCGTCAAAGGACCCACGGCAGAGAGTACACTTTCCAGCTTTGCGTAACAACTCTCGCTCCTGATAGTTAGGTGCTAAAGTGTTATCAGCAGGAGAAGAGGTAGAATGACTAGTGTCTTTTCTAGTCTTCTTTGAACTAATGTTCAAGTTTCCACTGGTTGATGAAGATGAGGTGGGACGCTTGGCAATTGTACTATTGTGTTGTATTTGCTCTTATAAATGATCGTATGTGATAACGTACTTTAGATTAGTATATGATATATTAGCAATGTCGCACATAAGATTACTTTGACAAGCGCTAATTCATTATACTATAAATACAGGGTCTATTTTTTTACTATGAGCTCCTCTCTCACTTGCAAGTTAATAAAAGAGTATAGCAAGAGTCTCATTAACTTTCAGTCTATCTTTACATTTCATTCCATATAACCCTTAATATCTCAACACCTTCACCCATTTCTCCTGTGTCCTCCAACCCGACCTTGTCAAATACTGCTCCTGGCTCTCCTATGCGTATATCTCAAAGTGTTCAGGGTCGAACACAATGCTTGGAGCGGGGTAATGTCGATGTCGAAATGGTACCTCAGCCATATAAAGAACCCTTGTTTCCCCATGTCCCACATAGACCAATCAAACGACGTCTCAGGCCCAAGATCCCAACCAAGAGACGCTCAAAGCGTAAGGTCACACTAACTACCAAATATGTCAATAATCCTTCTGACTCTACCAATTCTGGCACTCTCCAGTAGTATCCACACAACACCAAGATCATTTCCAGATACTTCCTTACCATGAATGTTACTTGCTCTAGTCCCTTACATTCTAGCTTCTTCCATGCTACAGATCTATTCTTCTTGTTAATTCTATTGTACTTAATTTAATATAAATATCCCCTCAACCTAATAAGAAATAAACATCATCTTTAAAACACTTTATTACTTTGATAGTTGGTTCTCTTTTGAGATTTACTCTTGTTAAGCATTTGGCATTTTGTATCTGTTATACTATACGCATTTGGTCTCTGGTCATCCCGAAATTTACACAATATGTCAATTCGCAGGTAACCCAAAGCTTAATTTTAGTGTAATCAGAATCCAAAATCTATCTGAGATATTAAGGGTTATATGGAATGAAATGTAAAGATAGACTGAAAGTTAATGAGACTCTTGCTATACTTTTTTATTAACTTGCAAGTGAGAGAGGAGCTCATAGTAAAAAAATAGACCCTGTATTTATAGTATAATGAATTAGCGCTTGTCAAAGTAATCTTATGTGCGACATTGCTAATATATCATATACTAATCTAAAGTACGTTATCACATACGATCATTTATAAGAGTAAATACGACACTATCTTTTAATACACGGATTAAGAGATACTATAAATCAAATGTAACAGTTATTTAAGAGTTAAGAAGATGGTGTTTATTGTATGCATTTTGATGCATATTTATATAAAATGAATAAAAGATATGATATGATTTGAATAGAGGATAATTAATAATACAAGTGTGATATAATAACATATAAAGGATAGAAGATGATTAATATAAATATAGAGTGGATAGAGTATACGAGAATATCATGATCATAGAGAAGTGTGTGAGAATAATATGAAAATCATGATAATAAGAAGAGGAATAATCTAAATAGAAAAGAATCAAGTGAAGAAGAAACTAATGGAAAGTATGAGATATAAGGTGTCAGAAGGATAAATATATGGAAGGCAGTTCATACGGATGATTGTCAAAAATGGGATCAGTGTTCAATCTTACACCTCGAACGCTTATTGGCTGGAGCTTTTGGCTTGAATCTACGCTTATTCACTCTTGGCGGCACGTGAGGGAACAGGGTTTTTATATAGGGACTTGCTATGTAATCAACACCGACAAATTGTCGGTGTCCAAGACACAGTCAAGCTCAATTTAGAACCCTTGTGGCCACACGTGCCTGTGCGATTAAATAAGCGAAAATTCAAGCCTAGAATACCAGCGAATAAACGTGCAAAACCCAGACCCAATCCTCCGACCAATTAGAATGCAGTATTACAATGATACCATATTTGACAGCTCTTCATATGAACAAGTAGATATCCTGACTATCCTTCTGGCTCCTTTTCATCTGATTCCTTGGTGTTAGATTCTTTTCTTATGATTATCCCATTGTTCTATCATATTACTTTCATATTATTTTCTATTGTATATTCTATTCACTATGTATTATTCATCATTCATACTTCCTTATACTATTTATATTCTCTATCATATTCTATCCCTCAATTCCTTTATGTAAACATCATCTTATATTCATATCTCAAAAACATATAAATATGCAATGAAATTGCATAGGAAATAAACTTCATCTGATCTTTACTATAAACTTCACTTTACGTGTATTCTTTTAATTGCTATTAAAAGAAGTATCTTGGTTATACAATTATCTATATCTGGTCTTGGTCTACTAAGGATTTTACAAAATTGTAAATCAGGTATCTGATCACCAGACAGATAGTAAACCGGGGATACACCCAAAGAGAGTACTAATTTACTTAGTAGTAAAACTAAGAGAGAAGTAGTTGTTAAGTTGATAAAGAATAATGTTTATTGAATAATAATTGTGGTATATTTATATGTTTTCTGAGATATAAGTTAACTAGATATAATGGGGTTTGTGCTATGGGAATATGACTAAATATAAGATGGTACAGATTATATAATGCTGAGTAATAACAATAAGATGCATCATGACTACTAAGACTACTGATAGGAATAGTGTATTGTATGATGGTAACTTTGAACGTATAGATAAGAGCGGCATGACTTGATCATTAGACAATGGGAATATTACCAATAGTGATTATTATGTAGGCAGGCGTGTTGGAGTATACAATTCAGCTTGGGGCGTGATCTCTTTTGGTTGATTGGTTTTATAGGTGTGAACTTCCTTTTATACTTCTTGGGGCGTTCATAGTATTGTGACACTAATTCCATATCCGATGGCTGTGTACTTGGGACACTGACAAAATTGTAAGTTTCGCGGTAATTCAGACAGTACGGGATTTCAATTTAATAGATCAAAGTTACTTTTTTTCAATAGAGAGTTGAAGGAAGATCAAAAGTTATAGTAATAGTAATCTAGAAGGTAGTAAGATAATGTCTTTATTTCGTATGCAATCCTTTGCATATTTATATGTTTTTCGATGATAATTATAAGATGATGTTTTCAATAGAATAAACAATAGTAATATGACAATATTAGCATAGAAACTAATAGAATAAAATATAGGGGATAATATGATAATGATATAATGATATGTGTTGAAAGTAATATGATAATGATATAAAATAACCTGATGCGACTGTATGAATGGTTTCTAGAAGGTAGACAAGGAGCTGAAATCATATGGAAGTATCAGTTACAATTTCTAAAAGGCTAATGACTTCTAGAAGGACGTTCACAAGGATCATTGACTAGGATGGTATTACTGTGTAATCTTCCGTCGAGATCTCTTATTGGCTGGCAGAGTTGGCTTGAATCTTTTTTTGTTAATTCGAATAGGCACGTGATCAAATGGTCTTGCTAGCTCAAGAGGAATTTGCTCCTGGACACCCACAAATTAATATACACGGTGATTGAGGGTAGCTTAATTATGAGGGAGACAAGTATTCACAGTTAAGTACTAACGATAATTCTAAGAGACAACCTGTTAATTACTACTCTATACCAAATGAGAACCAAGGCGACTGTAAAACCTACTTCAAATGTATAGGAACCAAGTAAATAGCTGGGAGCTCTTAGAGATTATAAGAGACACTAGTTCAGTTGGAAAGTTCTTGACCAGAAAAGTTAAGGTAAGAAAGATATGTTCGATATTTATTATACCATGTCAAATGGCTACTTATATACTGAATAAGAGGAATTATACGAGATCAATGAATCTATCACTACGCCTGGAACTACAGCGTCGATTCCGTGGTTAAAAGGATATTTCCGCGTTTTTTGAACTATAGAAAACTACGGAATAAGCAAGATTTTTGCCGGAAATCTAGAGAAACCGCAGTTATATACAACGCTTCATTGGTTGGGTCATGTGATTTTGTTTCCAAACTAAGTTATAAGTACATGTTCTATCTAGCTGCTCATTGGTATATCATTATTAAACAGACGATTATATTATAGTTATTATTGTATCAAAAGCGTATTGAGTTTAATTTTATTATGAATAGAAGGAACTATTATATTAAATAAAGCTATAAAAATCTATTGGAAGACTAAAAACCATATTTATTGGGAATAGAAAGAATAAGAAGTATTGTGGACATTGTATATTGCTTTAGATAGACCTAGAAAGCATTGTATGATTTAATAGATTGATGGTAGAAGCAATGACTATTGTAGTGGATAGAGATCATAGACTTTAAAGAACTGTATTGCCTATACTATATCATAAAGAAGTACTATTAGTGATCCGATAATATCGACTACATGGTGACTACTTACATCCTCATCATTTTTACTCATAGTGATACATTTACTACAAGACATGATGTTATTATACTATATACTAGTTAACACATTAAATACTTACCACAGACAAAAAAGTCTCACCATCATATATTGCAGTGACTTGGTTGGATAGAAAGAAGCTAAATACAGAAGAAAGTGTAAACAAGTTGATCTGAGTACGTTATGTCATTTACTTTCAAGCAAATTTCATAGCAAGAGATATATCATCTGAAAAGGAGACAGGCTATCACAATTTACTGTTGTAATGTAGAACGGAGATACATACCATACATAAGAGATGAGCCTGGAAGAGGTGAAAAAGACACTGGAACTTCATTGTATAGGGTAGCACTACAAAGAGATCAGATGTAAGTAACCAGCTCACATTGTTTGTTGTTTACGCTACTTACAGCTGTACTTCATGGTTGTCAGTGGAATTCTGTTGGGAAGAAGTCAGTACACCGCATTGCATCTAGTTCGCTTTTGCCAGGACTTTTTTTCTAGTCATGTTGGCTTTAGCTTTGGCTACTGTCAAACTTTTGGCTAGATGATGAATTTGGGGTAAAGAAGGGGGAGTTGAAATTAAAATATATTTTTTTTTCTTTTATAAATAAATAAATTCATTTAACACCCAAATAGGGGAATTGAAAAATGGATAGAAATATTAAAAGTGCTGTATTTACAATAAATTGCAATAATTCCAACCTATTTGCACAGGTTTTTATTTTGGGATTATTCAGAGGTTACCAAACTTCCCAAAATACAATGAAAAATCCATTTTCATTACCTGAAACTTCACAGACTTCATATATATAGCTATAACCACCGTATATCTCATTCTGAACACTATATTAATACCTCGATATTTTGGCAATGATATAGTCATGTCCCCCCATATTCATATAGTTTATTACAATTGGTTTCTTGGTTACAAATCAACTGGTACCACGGAATCAACGTGGTGATTGCGAATTTCCGCGGTAATCTCAGGCATAGTGTATCTACGGATAATAGTATTAGGGGGAAGGGTAAGAATAGGATAATGAGAATTGTTTTACTAATATTTAAATTTTATAATTCATATGTTTTAAAAAAACCAACCTTATGCTTACCTTTCAAAGGAAGTTACGACATAAGAAGCTCGCTATATTATTAAATCAAAAATTAAAATTAAATGATGTATAAGTTTTAAATGTTAGTTTAAAAATAAAAAGTTTTTATTTATTGTATTTATTTTATTAATTTAATTAGAAGTGAATGGATTCTCAATAGTGGGGAAAAGGTGAATGATGAGTGGTTAAGATTCAGAGTAAAACCGGGTGATTGTTAATTAAAACTAATGAGTAGTTTCATGAGTGAGTAGAACATAGAAGATAATGTAAAGTAGGAAATGAAAACAGAGTGAATAAGGTTATAAGGATTACAATAAACAATAAAAATGGATATGTCTTGATGGATGGTAACATAATGATCTACATAAGCTATCCCTTACACCTTTGTACTCCCAAAATTATAGCTGATTACCCGAAACAGATGATACCCAGACTAATACCAATATGAGTGGAGTCACAACAGGTCAATTCAGCAGATGATACATTGTAGTTATTACCCAGAGAAATATACCGAAAGATACGACCAATAACGAGAGAATTAACCTAGTGCTTCAGACTTATAACACCATATATACAGAACAGTAATATCGGTAGAACTACACCTAACAGATGACTAAACACTTTTAACAGAGGAACCAGGAAATAGGAAGTTTACCCAAAAGAAATACAACACAGATACTGTCAAAATTATAACGCACGGTGGGTGAAGGTAGTCTTTATTTGAAGGAGATAAAGCAATACCAACAGTACTATAATGAGGACAATATTAATTTACAACTCTATACACAATGAGCACCAAGGCGACTGTAAAACCTACTTCAAAGTTATAGGAACCGAGTAAAGCTAATAGAGCAACAAGATAGGAGAGCTTTAGGCTATTTCTGTTTGACAGGTAGGAAATACGACAAACGAGAAAGTATGGAAAAAAAAGTTAAAATTCGATTTATTGAGTGGGATCATTGATCCTTATATAGGTTCTTTGGCAGTTAATCAGATTCACTAAGGCGGATTACTTGGAACATATGTCCAGTCATTGGAACGGTTGGTCAGAGTAAATAAGCTGGAGGCACTCGGACATCTCGGTGCTTTTTATTCCAAATTCTCGACATCTGCCAGGACGGAGTATATGAAATGCCAATAATAGATGCTAGATGTGTATCACTTCTAACACATCTAACGTCTATGATTGCACAATACCAACCAATCGTTTTATCATCTATCATTTGGAAGAACCATTCATATTACAGGGTATTATTTGTATTATTGAGCGAATAAACAATATGATTTTATTTATAGAATAGTATTTTCAAAAAGGATGTATAATACTAGTATTAAATGTAAAGGGAATAAGAAGCATCGAATCATACTATAGAATATAGATTCACATAGAATCTAATCTTCAACCGTAATAGTATTGATTGTCTCTCAGTAAAAGTATCCCAGAAAAAAAGCATATTAAGGTTATCTACAAGACCTAAAGGGTAGCAGTTAATAAAAATACACTCTATTTCAATTTCATCACTTACAGGTACACACTCATTTATACCATGGGAAGTAGTTTCAGTTAGATTTAGAACATATCTATAATAGTAATAGCACCAGAGGGAGTAGATAGTGTTTATGTATTATTCGACTTACATGAACATAATGTTAGGTGGGAAAAAACTAGTAAGGATAAGCAGATATCGTTTTGAGTAAAGAGTATATTAATAGATATAAACAGCAATTACCATTGTCGGTGAGTATAATAAGCACTGAGACAAAAGGCTTACTATACTTAAGACGATGACTATGAAAGAAGAGTGAACTATTAGTAGGTTATAAAAGATTATCTCAATTCATACATATACCACCAAGAAGAACGGCATAGAGATTTACATGGGTACAGGCATAACAATCAAAACCCGAAGCAATACCCCACAAAATATATAAAACATCAGTATTCTCTGGAAATATATATTAGATAGAATGTACCTTCCACCTATTGATTAGAATATATTATTGATAAGTACAGTTGTAAGTACAAATATAGTCAATGTGAGATAAATTATATCAGCTACATTGGTGTTTATTGTTGGAACAGAAGGAATAATACCTGTGTGAGAGTAGAGCCATCTGATTAGCAGGAAGTGCTATAAAGTGTATGTAGTTTATATCTAAGAACCATTAGGATGCTATCCATTTAAGAAAAGACATATACATGGACCACTGATATTCCAACGGTTTACTATGATTCCAAGAATACTGATCATCAGAAGGTCTTGTGGTAGAGCATGAGCCGTATAAATACATTAACTTACTAGAAGAAATACAAGGATGTGATAGATAATAAAAAGAGGGAAGAGAAAGAGAAAAAATTTTATTGTATCATTATCCACTATTTTAGTACATTTATAATAATTATTTAAACCAATGAGAAAATGACTAATGTCTTGCTCGTTTATTACTAGAAGAAGGGGGGATATATGTAAAAGGACGAGTACGGCTACTATCGTCTTGAGAAGATGAAGGGGCAAGAAGAGGAAGACTTTCATCTCTAAAAGAAGGATGACAAATTGCCATTGATCCAGAAGAAAAAACAGAAGCAGAACGAGGAGGGGCAGCAAGAGAAGGGTCAGCGATTGTATCAAGGTCATAAAAGAGGAAGTCTTCATCACTGTATAGGTAAGAGCGACATTAGAATGCTATTATACAGAAAATTTTACTTGCATATTTACCTATCAAATACATCCTGATCACCATTAACTTCCTGAACCTGTAAAATAAATACTAAATTAACAACTATTGAACAGTATGTTTTTCAACGTTTACCTCTTCTACATCAGCCTCAATTTGAGTATTCTCGTTAGTAGAGCTACTTCTCTTCTTCAATGTTTGTGCTAGAATAATATCGGCTGCCCAGTGATCTTCACAAAACTGAATAGGAATTCTATTTTTATTTGCAATCCCTTCAAACTTCCTACAGTGGTAGGACTTGTATGCTGCTTTCATGTCTGTCCAATATTTATTTTCTATTGCGTTATTAAGCATAATTTCGTTCTTTATCATACGAGAAAGTTCGAGCAACTGACCATATTGCTGGAAAGCCTTTTTTTCGGTATATCCCTCAATGTCCAGATGCTTAGAGATCTCAATCAGGGCAGCCGCAATGCGCAATCTTACGCCTGGCAGATCCCTCATCTCTTTAGGCTTTATAGATTTTGCCTTCTTTCCCTTCTTGACAATCACCTCCTTACTCTCCTTGATATTCATATACCTTGCCAATTCGGGAACTTTTGGACACCATCTCTCTTTGTAATCAATGGGTGTACGATTTACCTTTGCTACTTCTGCTTCAAAAGACTCTATTAATTATTTAAAATAGTATATATTAGTCTATTGCTTATTTCAATTTGCTTTTAGAGAGTATTTACCGTTAGAATCAGATAGCATGTTAATGGGAGGAAATCTTTCATCCCAGGCACTCTCCATCTTCTGCAATTTATCATATATCATGGCCATAAGAATACGCATCTCATCGACATTCTTGACCAAGTTGGTGAGGACATTGTTAGAGTTGTTGTTGTTCATATTTTACAGAAAATGTATTTGTTAATAATAAGTTTCAAAACAAAGAGAGCTTCATACCTTTATATATTTTACTGATTCATGCCAATGTCAAGGTTGTATGCAGATATCCAACAGGAGATTTCTATATATGGAGATTTATGACGTGAGAAATGATATTTTCTATATTTGTACCTGACAGTAGGAAGAAGCAGTAATAATGTCCACTTCATTTTCCAAAAATATGTAAAAGATCGTCCATGACGTACCCAACCTCACTATAAAAGATTTGGACGCCAAATAACAGCCAGGCTGACTGGTTCAGTCGTCTTAGGGCTTTTTAAAGGTAGCCAGCCAATTGAATTGTATTGTTTTTCAGCAGTTGAAATGACAAAGTTAATGTCAATAAACGAAGTTTTGATTCGAATGCTGAAAATGAGATATGTTGTTCATGAGGTTCTTTTATATGTCATAGTACTGTTTAAAGTATAAAAAATGGATGTATAATGTATTTTATAGCTCTTTTACAATTTGTATTTCAATTTCGAAATAGAAAATGCCAAATTGTGCGCTGTTCTAATGCTCCATCAATTTATTATGTCCATTTATATCACTAACTTGCCCGGACAGATTATTTATTTTTTCAATTTCCGAATATCCCCTCTTTTTCACTTTCACTTCAGTAGGGACCATTTAAACAACAATAAGAATCGAAGGACAATAACATATACTAGTAACGAATAGACCTAGTGCCTGTGATGGGGATGTATACCTGGAATGCACAGTCATCAGATATACTGTACTTCGACGTAGGGTATATCACACACAGAATATGACAACAATATTAGAATATAAACAAAAAGTAAGAACTGTACACAATAACAATAATATTCAGATGAGCTGATAATATCTATAGTGATGTGGTGTCTGATGGTTTTGAATGAGTATGGAAAGCAGTTGTTCATTAGACTGATAAGATACAGTTGAAATGGATATATGTAATAACTCAAGGTAAACAAATAGATAAAAGATGAGGATAAAACAATAAATAAACCAAATCACACATATATAAT
Organism: Pilobolus umbonatus; assembly: GCA_025528865.1. Classification (NCBI taxonomy): domain Eukaryota; kingdom Fungi; phylum Mucoromycota; class Mucoromycetes; order Mucorales; family Pilobolaceae; genus Pilobolus; species Pilobolus umbonatus. The sequence continues at coordinate 42,361 of JAIXMH010000084.1, forward strand.
TCTAGTGTGCCAGTGTTGGGAATGTCGAACATCACAGTTCACCCATCAGGAGAGCTGAACATAGACAACGATGGAGTACGTCGATATAATTAGTCAGAGTGTGAATGCAGTTAATGTAGGAACAACTAAATACAAGTGCACCCTGTAAAGATCAAAAAGTACACAGTGATGCAGGATGGAATCAGGTGGAATGAGGACAGTATGTTGTTTATATGAGGTATATTAAAATAACAACAGAATATCTAATACGATTAATTGCTGACTCATATGTTGACATAGTATATCGAAGGTTGGGATATAGAGCATTATCAGACACTTGTTGATAAACAGTATAAACAGCTATGGAATAACAGTACATAATATGGTGCGATTAAACTTTACTTGTAAGTAATGGCTATTAAGGCAGATAAATGATGGTACTGATGTAAATAAGATCAATGTGCATAGAATGTGGATAAAGACTGGTTATCTATAGAGGTATGGATACCATATGAAATTACTGTTGCCTTACAATATTTGAGCCAGTGTTATATATATTCTTCGTATACACATACAAAATAGCCTGTTATTCATCTATCTCTCTTGAGTGTTGTCTGAGGATCATGGAAAGATATATAATGTAATTTGGCATACTATAATTAATCTGGATTCACACCCTGTAACAGCAAAACGTAGACTGGGCATGCAATTTCTCACCCTTGAATAGCAGTACAACTTAATGGTATGGATGATGAAAACCTGTTTATGCCCGTCTATCTTTCAAATACTGATTAATGATAATAGATCTAATATTGACTTCACACTCTGATACACGATGATCGAAATGGATTACCATTGAGCAACACCAATAATTGACCTGAACATACAATATCATAATGGGCACTCGCGGTACACCTTATCAGTATACATGCTGTTACTTGTCGACTTGATAGCTATCTTCTGAATCTTCGTTGAGCATACTAGAGTTTGTATTGGATAGACACTTTGGTTGTGGACTGTGTACATCATTCATCTGAGACAGAAGGGGTTGTTCTTTTAGAGCTGATCATATATATAACTGATTGGGATTGATAGAGTCCAAGTGATGGTATTCAACAATCTGTGAAGTTCCAATAACTTACTGAGATGTTTATTTTAATTTTTTATCTGTATATAATCTGGATAGTCATGTTTAATGAAATTGCTGTATCACTTGGATGTATTTCTATAGCGAGGAAGCTGTTGATGGCTGACTAAATATATAAGATTATACATAGTGATTGGTAATACTATTTCAGCACAGTTATATGCTATCTTTATCTTGATTGATTGCCTTCAAGTGGGTAATACGATATTCTACAATATACAAATAGATGCTTTTGGGACGGAGTATAATAATACCACCCTTGCAAAGTTCTTTTTTATTCTTTTCTTTCCGTCTTCTCTTTCTTTCGTATATCTAATAATGACTATTCTTGAACATAATAAAGACTTTAATTAAGGTGCCTATGTAGTAGATGGAATGAAGGTAATGACCTTCATCTTCGACATGACAGAAATATAGGTAACAAATCCTCTCAATCAATATTACGATAAAATGTACTAACACATAGTATAAATAGAGACTCTTCTATGTAGTCAAACAAGGAGCTCTACTTATATCTACCAAGATCAGTATATACTCTTTCTGACTGTTACTCTCATTCCTTCTGGTGTCTCTCTGAATATTTATATTTTGCCTTTCCTTATCTCTCTTTGTGATGTATCCTCTATTCTTCTACTAGTGTATTCTCTTCATTGGTTATCTATCTGGAATGCTCTTTTTAATTATTTATAATGCTTATATTCAGGTATATCTGTTACTCAGTTTTGGTTTAAGGGTTGTCTGTATTCTGCTCTCTATGTTGCTTGTTTTAAGGTGTTCTCGGTCAAAGTGTATACGTAATATACCCAAGAGTAATTCTTTATTATCATACTCCTAGTTCTATTATCTGTTATTGATACTCTCCACGATAAAGTACCTTGTGTTGTCTCCTATGATGTATGAATAGGTGTTGCTCTGGTACTTATGATTGTATGATGACCATGTTGTGGAGTAGACTGACTTTCTCTTATTAGATATCTTACTTTAAATCAAGAAGTTGTAAGTAACAGATACAACATATAATGAACTCAATACTTACACTCTTATCTATTGATAGTGCATCCATTAACAGCCCAGCAACATTCCTCTACCTTTATCATCAACTGGATATCTCATATATGGTATGTAACTTACTCCATGTCATAAAAATACATGAAATTAACTTCCCTTTGCTGATAGGTGTCCTATCTTCAGAATGAATAACATATGTAAGTACATGAAATAAAATACAGACAATACAATTACTCATACTATTTACATCTTTAGTTCTATGCTATGTAACCCAGTAACTACTGTATATGAGGCTTTCTTGTTTGTGGTATGAATTTTATATGTTGTCTGGTATACAGCATGCTAAATGTGTTTTCTCTATTAGATGGGTAGCTATAACTAAAAAGATTAGATGTAAGTAGATGCCGTGTTGTCTATATATGCTGTTTACTAATACAACTTCTTTATCATATAGTATAATCAATACAGCTTAATGAATACCTTTATTTCTCTCTGTCACAATGTACACTGCCTGCCATCTCTATCTGATAAAACATACAGTGCTCTTTCTCCCCATCTATCTCTATCTCTCTCAACATACAATGGTCACAATGCTTCTTATACTCTATGGTGATTCCATAGATGGAATAACCAGTTTTATATTTATTACAATAGCTTTCTTCAGTGCAATAGTTTATTCTATTCATAATAAAATACATTTGATACCCATTACATACAATAATAACCAAAATAACAACGTCTATATGACGATTTATGATATGTATCTGTCCAACAGTAACTGTGGATATGATGAGCATGTATCCAATAGAGACTGTATATATGAATCTTTCGTCCGAGTTAATGTCACGTGATTAAAAATGGCCGGTCCGAAGTATTACGACTGATAACATCCCGTCCGTTAAATCGTTAGATTCGTATACGTCCTGAAAAGTCGGACTGTTCCGCCTAAATCAGTCGTTCTGTCCGTTATTAGTCGTCCAAATCTTTCATAGTGCTATAATACATTCGTCATTTGACATGTAGCTGTTGCACAAATTCATCGACAGAAAGTCATAAACAGTATCATTGGTTCTTCAGCAACATAATTTCATCGTAGAGACACAACTAAACAACGTAGATAGTGATATCATTACTATTGCTTGATGCCTGTCCTTCTAATGTTATCGTCTAATTGGTACGTACCTAAATCCGACCATATTCAATGACTGACATGATTTCATTTGTAATGCATATATGCATTAATCCGGTGATAGTAAATAATAGTGAAATAAAATGACAAGTCCTTTTACAGTATAAAAGGGGTGTTGTTTTCTACTGAATCTTTCTTCTGTATATTTCCAAATAACTCTTTCCTCACTATAATAACTAACATGTCTGCCAACTCCTCCAACACTATTTCTAAGAGACCTCGTGGCCGTTACATGGTGCATAAGAAAGTTGAATGTGAATCCTGCACTCTTCTTTTCAGAACAAAGAATGATCTTAAAAAGCATCAAGATCAAACCAGATGTAAGGATAGAATTAATTCTGGTGAAACCAGTTCTTCTCCCGTACACACTATGAAAGATTTGGACCGCTAATAACAGCCAGGCTGACTGATTCAGTCGTCCTAGACCTTTTAAAATAGAGCCATCCAATTGAATTAGAGCATTTTTAAACAGTTGGAATGCCATAGTTAATGTCAATACACGAAGGTTTGATTTGAAGGATGAAATTGAGATATGTTGTTAATGAGGTTCTTTTATATGTCTTGGTACCGGTTAAAGTATAAACAAAGGATGTATAATGTACTTTACAGCTCTTCTACAATTTGTATTTCAATTTCGAAATAAAAAATGCCAAATTGTGAGCTGTTCAAATGCTCCATCAATTAATTATGTCCATTTATATCACCAACTTGCCCGGACAGATTATTTATTTTTTATTTATTTGTTTATTTTTTTCATTTTCCGATTATCCCCTCTTTTTCACTTTCACTTCAGTAGGGACCATGTAAACAACATTAAGAGCCTAAAACAATAACACATACAAACAACGAATATGCTTAGTGTCTGTGATGGGGATCTATACCTGGAATGCACAGTCATCAGATCTAAAGTACTTGGACATACAGTTTATTATACAGAATACGACAACAATATGAGAATATAAACAAAACGTAAGAACTGTATACAATAACAAAGATATTCATAATTACTGACAATATTCTTGGTAATGCAGAGGTTGATGAAGTTGATTGAGTATGTGGATTAGTATATACAGAGGGTGTAAAGTGAAAGTGGATAGGACGAACAACACAAGGTAGATAAATACAAAATACCGAATAAACAGAAGAGTCATTCATATAAATATTATACAAGGGTGTTGGTGATGGGAATGTAGAAGCGGAATGCATAGTAATTAGAGTTTTAGATGGCTCAACGCACAGTATATACTATTGTATCTGACTATATTATCGGAAGATTAAGTAGAAGTAAGAAATATATATAGCAGCCATAATATTCACAAAGACTAATAGCATGTTTAGTAATGGAGAGGTCGATGACGTGGAATGAGCTTACTGTTCAGTTGCTCCATAGACGAGAAAAGAGATAATCAAAATAGATAACACTAATTACAGGAGGTAAACAAGTAGAGATAACAGAATAAATGAAACAAACACTTATATATGAAGTACTAATACGATTCAGCCATTACTACAATTTATATGATTGAATCTCCGTATGCAAAGTTTCTTTATATTAGTGGCTTATGAATGTATATAGTCAAGATCTCACTAAAGAACAAGGGATCTTGGTCTTTTTTATAAGGAATAAACAATATAGTCAATTTTGATATACTTGCTTAGTCCCGACTTTTTGACACATTCGAATTAACTGCACATTAATTCTCATTTTTTTATATCAACGTATTGAACTATATAAACACAAATCCCTCACACACACACACTTATTATGGAAATTAACAACATGATGAACAATGGAGAGAGTGGACAAGCCGAAGAAAGGTTATGTCAATCCGCTGCCAGAGTGAACCTGAATGATGAAGGTGTTACCACTATGGTAAGTGATGATGAGGAAATGAGTGATTATCCTCCTTTACCTGTAAATCAGAAGGAAACTGGTAGTATGCCTTCTTTGGGCCTATCTATGCGGAGCGCAGCTTCTCATTCTTCTAGGAATGGAGATGAGGGTCGTGATGCCGGTCTAGAGAAGAAGTACACCAGGGAGATGAATGGTAAAAGTGACCGAACTCTTCCTGATGAAAGTGCCTTGGTAAGGGAAGTTGATGGGTCTGAGATTTGTGTGAATAAATCAAAGTCCCATGATTTCACAATTGGCTCTAGTACTTCAAGGTACAATCCAATGAATGATGATTCTAATGTTGTTCCTGATTCTTCAAACAACCAGAAAGATAGTGATTTGTTTAAATCACAGAGAAATCAATTGCTCGTTGAGGTACGACAATTGATGGTGAATCCAATTAAGAATATGGATAAGCTCAAGGATCTGCAGGAGGGTCTTAAGATGATAAAGGATCTGATTGCAGATGCCATAGAAAGAGAGAACGAGAGTACTGCTACGAGTGAGAGAGTACAGGAGAAGAGAGCTGAGATCATTAGTCCTTATAGAGTGACACCTGACAGTATCCCTCTATTTAACATATGTAATACCAACTATGTTAATAAATACTTGGGACCTGATGCTTATAATAACCCTAAGGGTGGGATAAAGTCATATAAGGATATAGATGCTTTTTTGATTAAGTTCGAAAGTGCGTTTATTTCTAGTGGGACCAACATTGATCAACACTGGAAGAGTGCTCTGACAATGTCATTTGAAGGAACTTGTGATGAACAAGCAAGATATTGGTTTGATCGAGTTCTGGGCGACGACAGTAAAGTTACCTATGATAAATGGAGTATCGTAAGAGAGATACTGAAGAAGAAATATAGTGAAACGAGAACACGTTTTAGCTATAGCTTATCTTTTGGTACGATGTCTCAAAAACCTGATGAGTCTATCAGTAACTATACCGAAAGGTTTTACTTGGCTATGAAAAAAGCTAAGATTGATGACGGATACTTAGCTGTAATGCTGTGGTTTATTTCGTTGAGATCGTACATAAGGCCATATATTCAGAGTAATCTGATGAAATGGAGAAACATTACGAGTGAACCTTTCTTGGAAGATGATTCGATTGAAACAATTATCGGCATCATTGAAGAAAATGCCCATCTGATGAAAGAAGAAGTTGGAAGATTATATCTCGAAGATAAAAAGGGATGCGATAATAAGAGAAGTAGAGAAGAAGATGGTGGAAAGAGCATGGATGCACCCACCAAGAATAATGTCAGAGAAGAAATACAGAAGAGGTATAAGACTGAAAATGATGATATGAAGAGCAGATTGGTAGCCAACCCATACGTTTGCAAAGAATGCAAAGGGAAAAGGGGTTACCGACATGTATGTAGAGAATTCTACACAAACCGTGGCAAGCGTGTTCCTATGGGGTTCGTACCCAGCAACGTAGTTGAAGGTAATTATACTGGCACGCTCAAGACACAACGTCAGTTGTTTGTTGAAAATCATCGTAAGGCAAATGAGATTACTGATGACAATTACGTTACAGGAGCTAATGAGAATTGGAAGAAATTCCAAGGTGATAAGCAGAAGCGTGAGAACACTACTGACACTGAGGCTCCCAAGGTTGCTGTCAACCTTATTGTAGCACCAAGGAGAAATGTGAAGCAGAAGGAAAGGATAGAAGAAATCCATCCTACTGATAACATTTACAAAGAGGTGAATGAAAGGGGGAAGACCCTATACCAGGAAATACTCAGAGATATTGCCCAAAGGAAAAAGGGAAAAGAGATTGAAGTGACGGAGAAGAATCCGAATGAGGATAAAATGGATACTGATGAAGATTGATAGCCAAGATTGATGCTGGAGCAGATGTATCTGTGTTTAGTTTAAGGCTAATAAATGAATTGAAATTAAAGCTGAAAGAATGCTCATTGAAAACCGTATCACTGGCTGATGACCATAATAGTCGAGTGTTAGGAAAAACTGAACCATTAAGTATAAGATATAATGGTTATCAGGTTCAACATGAGTTTTATGTCTTGGAAAAATTACCTCTGGAGATCAATGTAATTTTTGGTGGAGGAGACATATTTGATAAAATTGGTTTACGAGTGATGGGTGTAGCAGTAAATGCAGATGATAATAAGGTCGTATCGGATGACACAGTTGATGATGTCCAATACCAACCTAACATCTCTAACGCTGGCACTGAAATTGAACATGAAGCTCTGGTGGAAGCATTAAAACCATTCTTCCAAAAGAATCGAGAAATAGACCCTCGAGATCTTTGTTCTTTACCCCATTCTGAAGTGGCAATTGATACACCAGAAGGAGAACACTGTTTTCGTAAGCAATATCCTATTGCTGATTCCATGATGCCTGTATTTGATGAAA
>JAIXMH010000085.1:0-49029 GCA_025528865.1 Pilobolus umbonatus
TATAGATTGTTTTGATGAAAATGGCAACGATAATGAAGCGTCACTCAACCACAGTATTAAGAATAATATAGAAGGTAAGCTCAGAATACGTTTAATATAATGTATTTTGTCAGTGTGTCTATTGTGAATAAAGTGCAATGTTATTTCACTTATGCTACCATGTGAGAATCAAATGATTGTTTTTATTATTCTCCCATTGTACATGGATTAAAAGAAAGCATATGTTTAAGTTTATTGATTAATGATATACGTAACGATTCTAGTACATGCTCTAGTTCAGATACTCTCAATAGATACCACTTGTAATTTATGTATATGTTTTCTAATAAAAACTCTCCTTCTCTTCGTATTATAATTGTATAATAGTAGATATAAACCATGATAATGATGGTCAAGAAGAAGAAATCTTAGATCTTACTGCTGAACAATGTATGTGCCCTGTGAACGGTTAATAGGAGTATATACTTAACTGTTCATAATTGTTTTGGTTTAAGATCATGTAAGTAAAAATAAAAGACTAAGTGGATACTATTAGAACTCTTATTTATTTGTATAATCGATTAAGGGTTATCTAATAACAAAATGGAGGGTATTTATATGTGAACTTGATCTATGATTATTTATCTTGAGTCATTGAATTAAACGAGTAATATTAGGATTAGATAATATGATTATAAGTCAGCATAGATGATCTCTATTGTCTATGTAGATGTAGGCTTTGATGTGATTGTTGAGAAGTAGGGTTATACGATCTGTAGATCTGTATCATCTTGACTGCCAAAAGTAGATGAAGGGTAAATTAGATCTCAGCTGATGTAGATGTTGCGTGCTTGATTATGTAATGTTAGGCATCACTACAACATTATCCCCCACCAGACTGGAATACCATTTCAAGTCGACATGTTATAGTAGCTTGAATGAATGCTGATTATTATAATCATGCTTAATTTGTTACCCCGTAATTTGACATGTAATTTGAATACCCGCAGTGTGATTGTTATTTATTTTATTTCCAAGCCACTGAAAATATATTTGAATGCTTATTATTCTTTTCTGATTCTTTTACTTCTTCTTAGAAATGGGTTCTCAGCCGTAGCTAATGTTTTCACCACTTTCATCATTTGGTTGCTACTCTTTGTATTATTACTTTCCTTATTCTTAGGCTGCTTATTCTTCGGACCAGCAGCTTGTACCATGACAGAATTGCGCTCATTTTCTCGTTTCTCAAGTGCCTTTACCTTTTGCCAATACCTCGCAATGGTGTCTGGGTTGTTGAAGCTAGCTGGAGGTTCCCATGTATTAGCTTTTTCACCATAGCCAGCCCATTTGACTAGATATTCTCTATTGCCAACTTCTCCTCGATGATCTCTTATGTCCTCAACTTCATAAATATCGTCTTCAATAGCGGTTTCGTCAATAGAGACTAATTTTAATTCGGAGGGTACATATTCTCGATGCAGTAACTCGTTGGTCTCGTTCTTGAGGACATAAGTGCCACCTTGGGTTTTGCGAACAACAGTAAATGGGCCCTCGTAAATGGGTGCTAACTTGTTTGATCTGTAAGGTAATTTGATCATTACCGGCGTGCCTTCTTCGATGTTAATTATGATATTCTTATCATTGTATTTCTTGCTTTGCAGTTCCAAGATCTTTTTTGTTCTTTCATTTATTGCAGGAAAAACGACAGTATTCATTTTATCTATTCTGGCTTCGAGTTCGGGCAGTGATAACGCTTCAAGCATACCGCTGTTATTTTCCTTGGCTGAACTGTGCTCATAGTGCAGGTTCAGTTTCCTTGCATGCATCAAACTGAACGGAGCACTGTTTGTCCTGTTTCTTATTTTATAGTTGATTGCTAGTTGGACCATGGGGAGAAACTTGTCCCAATCATGTGTATCTGATTTTCCCATTTTTCTAAGCGTATTCAGGGCAGTCTTCACCTCACTCTCACTAGCACCGTTACCTTGACTGTGGTAAGGACAGGAGTAGCGCCTATCAATGCCAAGATTCTTGGATATCTCATGCATCAGACTATTCTTAAACTCGGTACCATTGTCACTTTGCATGATTCGAGGAAACCCATAGTCACCAAAGATTTGAATCAATGCTGTGGCTACAGTGTCAGATTGTTTATTTGGTAGTGCTCTGAGTATTACATATTTGGTACAGATGTCAACTACAACCATCAGGTAGACATTATGTGTTTCATTAGTCACTGGGAGTGGTCCTGCTAGATCGAATCCAATGTGATCAAAAGGTAAGAATGCCATGATAGGTCTCATAGGGTGATATCCCTTCTTACTGATATTATGTTTTTGACATTCAGGACATGACTTTACAATCTCAGCTGCCTCTTTATATATATTATTCCAGTGTAGTCCATTTGAGTGGATCTCTTTTACAATGGCCTCGCTACCGAAATGGCCAAATTCATGTGCTCCTTTCAGTATGCTCTCACGATCCTTTTCAGGAGGTGTCATATAGTCAAGTGTATTTTTATCAACCTGTTCCAGTTGTACAGCAAAGACATTCTTTTGATGCTTGCTTGTTTTACGCTTCCAAGCTGTTTCTTTGGTCTTTTTTCTGACCAAGTCTTTCTTTTCATCCTCCTCCAGCTTGATATCCATGGGTGGATACAAGCGACTAAGTTGGTCAGGCAAAATATTAGAGATACCTGGGATATGAACAACGTCAAAGTTGAAATCCAACAGTGTTTCGAGCCAGCCGATCATCATTGCATTTGCCATTTTCTGAGTGTGGATGTACGTCAACGCTTTATGATCAGTGTGTAGTTCAAATTTAACACCCCACAGAAACTTTCGGAATTTCTGCAATGAGTAGACTACACCATACAGTTCACGCTTTGTAGTGCTCCAATTTCTTTGGGAAGGATTCAGTGATTTGGATACAAAGGAGACATGTTTTATTCTTCCCCAATTGTCTTTTTGGAACAACACACCTGCAACCCCATAGAGTGATGCATCGGTGGCTACATAGAACTTAGATTGCAAATCAGGAAAGTGCAACAGTGTTCGCGACTGCAATACTTGTTTGAGAGTATTGAAACTCTTAGTATGTTCGTCTGACCAGATATTTCGAACATCATCTAGATTACGAAGGCTATCTAGAGGTGCAGCAATAGTTGAGATCATGGGAATATAGTCTCGGAAGTAAGTGATCAGTCCCATGAAACGTTGAATATCTTTACCATTTCTGGGGATCGGCCACTTCTCAACATTTGTTAATTTACGAGGATCAACTGAGGTACCTCTTTGGTCGATCACAAAGCCCAACATGTACACAGACTGTTGACACCAGTGGCACTTATCCGGATTTAAGATTAAGTTGACAGAGGTAAGGCGATCAATCACTGTTTTTACATCCCGTATGTGTGACTCATAATCATCTGAGGCAATCAGACAATCATCAACGTAGGTTAACGTGCAGTCTAAATCTTGGAATAGAATAGCCATGACCTTACAGAATACACTAGTTACATGCTTTAAGCCGAAACACGTTCCTTGGAAACTGTATTGTTGATTATTATGGGTAAATGCTAATTTGTGTTGATCATCTGGATGGACCAAGAATCTATTATAGGCTGATTTCAAATCCAGGGTAGTAAAGATCTTTTTTCCTGATAATTGGTCAAATATGTCCCGGATCAATGGAACGGGGAAGTTAACGTCAGGGAGTAGTCTATTCAGGCCACGGACATCCATACATACTCGATGATCAACTGTCTCACCTAATGCATTCTTTTTAGGCACCAGTAACAAGGGACTATTAAAAGATGTGTTCACTGGACACTTGATTACAGTGCCAGCTTCTAACCATTCATTCACTTGTTTATCTAATATAGGTTTCATTGCGTATGGAATTGGATACTGCCTTTGGAATGCCGTAGCACCTTCTTTGGTAGGTAAGGTCACTATTGACTCAGGTATCGTACAGAAAGAAGTGATGGGGATATTTTGATTTTTTTCTATATGTGGTTGTATTTCCTTCATAAAGTAATCATGCTGTGTCTTTGTTCCATATGGGGAATCATTTGGCTTAAGCTCATTTTCAATAAAGCTGATATTGTGGAACTTCTTGTCTTCTTCTAATAATTGAATATCGTCCCATTTAACTGCCACTCCCGATAAAGCAATATTCAGCTTGGGTAGAATGTCACTTCCAAGAAGTACATCAAAGTCTAAATGTTTACTAAATTCTTGAACTTCAAATGAATGTTTAAATCGAATACCATTAATATATGAAGTAGTTAAGGGATCAGTAACGCCTGTTCTCGAACTACTACTGTTCTTATTTAAGTAATGTAATGAACCAAATGCTTTATTTATTTTTAATATGTTTAATTTATTTATCAATGTGTTCATGTTTATAATTGATATCTCGCTACCAGTATCGAAATGCCCTATCAGTTTTTTGCCCTCTATATATAAAGGTGTATTAATGGATAATGAGTTAGTGATAATTGAACATTTTTGTGCACTATCAGTACTCTTTTTTGATGACTTACAGTCAGAGGCGGCATCTTCAGCTATGCGCTGCCACTCGAGTGAGGCACCATTAGCCACACTTTCAGCTTCATCGACTTCCATGGCTTCCGTGTGATCTTCAACCTTGGCAGACTCAATCCTCTTTATAGAGAGCACGACTCTGTCCTCGGCGGCCCGCTTTCTCTTGTAGTCTTCGGATTGGAAGTACTTGTCACACCTATGACTAGGAGCCCACTTTTGACCACACCCGTACTTGCAGTCTGACCCAGTGTATGTTGTATGCGCCTTATTAACCTTGCCATAGAAGCTGTTTCTTGTTCTTTCAGGGGACTTTCCCTTATTTAGACTTATACAGCCTTCGGTGGAGTGGGAGTCATTGTTACCATGTCTCTTGCAGAAAAACCTAGGTTCCCCGGAAGATTGATTGATTTTCTTTGACTTCACAAACGAAAAGGACCCACCAGCAGCACGAGCAGAAGAGTTATCATTGTTTCTTGAACGGGCGCCAGAAGCAGAGACACGAACCACAGCATAATCACCTCCAAGGATATTTGAGACAAGACTAGAAGCTTGTTGCACTGTGTATTTGTCTTCATCAGTATGCGTTGCGTACCAGGAGCTCTTAAATCTTTCTTTCACAGCATCAGCCAGAGAACTCACAAAAAAGGAAGCCACATAGAAATGCTTGGGATTGAATTTTGCTTCATGTGCGACACGCAAAAACCTATTGGTATACTGACTGATTGTTTCTTCATTGCCCATCTTGATTGTCCAGAGCGAGTCAATGTTCTTTCCAAAACTGGTACCATTGCCAAATTGTCTCTTGAAAGCACTAACCATATCGCTCCAGGAATGTACATGGGGTTCTATATCGTTCTGCCACCAGGCATCATAATTGCTATGTAGGCATAAAGGTAGAAGGGTTTTCTATTGTTCTTCAATATCAAGTCTTCCGGACCCAATAATCTTGGCAAAGGTTGAAAGGAACTGGCTTGGTGTATCGAAGGATTCTGAGTTAGGAAACAGCTTGGGCACATCAGTTGACAACTGGAACATTGGCAGATCTCGTCTTGTAACAGTCAATCCAATATTACCAGTTGGCACAGAGGGGACAGAAGTAGCAGAGAGCTTCTTCTTTCTCATTTCTTGAAAAAACTTCAACTTGCTTTCGATTAAACCGCTCTTGTTCATTAGTTCCTTCAGATTATCAGATTCAGTGTCACCATCCTCCTTGAGCATAGCCTCGGTAATGTCAATGGTCACCTGGTCTAACTTTACTTGCAGAATGGTTATAGCCTTGTGTATAGCAGCACCGGGGTCTTGTTCATTTTCACTGGCCTTGGGTTCTTGCATAGATTGGCTCTTGCTTGTCCTGACTACACCTTCCATGGATTCAAGAAGTAATGGTTCTTCATGAGATGATGCAGATTGAGGAGAGGACATGCTTGTTAATTGTTTAATTATAAATAAGTGTAATTAATAGTAAAAAATGTTTTGGTTTAAGATCAAGTAAGTATAAATAAAAGACTAAGTGGATACTATTAGAACTCTTATTTATTTGTATAATCGATTGAGGGTTATCTAATAACAAAATGGAGGGTATTTATATGTGAACTTGATCTATGATTATTTATCTTGAGTCATTGAATTAAACGAGTAATATTAGGATTAGATGATATGATTATAAGTCAGCATAGATGATCTCTATTGTCTATGTAGATGTAGGCTTTGATGTGATTGTTGAGAAGTAGGGTTATACGATCTGTAGATCTGTATCATCTTGACTGCCAAAAGTAGATGAAGGGTAAATTAGATCTCAGCTGATGTAGATGTTGCGTGCTTGATTATGTAATGTTAGGCATCACTACAACACAGATAATTTCGAAGTCATTCATGATTCGTGTGAAGAGAATTCCGAAATAGAGAGTGATATGAGTAGTGAAACCATCTCCAATGAAAACACTGGAAGTAAAAGTCATATTTGAGGTTTATAATATTATCTTCTTACCTATAAACGTAAGCCTACGTAGATCTGATTTGTAGAAAGGAGAGAACGATAATCAGAATAGAGCAGATACTGCATGATATATATGCCAAGGCAAAGTCTCTCTCGACATTACAAGAATTGTCAGACTTGCTTGAGGTGTTGGAGAACTCGAAACTGAAGATTGATCAGCCAAAAACTATCATGACTCAGTTGAAGCCTCCAACTGTTAATACAAACAGGAAGGGTCGAAAGGCAAAGAGAGGTGTAAAAAGTGGTTTTGAGAGAATGAAGATTGCGAGAGAGATGTTTAATAAGAAGCAGAAGAAAGAGATTGCAAGAAGGAAGATGGAAGATAAAAGGCAAGAGGAGTTAGTAAAGAAGAGGAAGTTGGTAGAAGAAGAACAGTTAGACCAGGAGATTGAAAAGAAGAAGATTAGGTTAACTGTGTTTGTGAAAGGTGAAGATGGATCCACTTATCCAGAGAAAGAAAAGACAGATGTAGTAGAAGCTACGAAGAATAATGGGTAACTAGCCTATCACCTTTATAAACATCCACAATTAATGCTAACTTTAATACCAGTGTTAGAACATATACTAATGCGAATAAGGATGTTCTTTTTCAATGGATTGAGGGTACTTTTAGAAAGACAATTAAGGCCATACATAGTATGTCTGGTGATGGAAACTGTGGCTTTCGTGCAGTAGCCTTTGAAGTATACAAAGATGAAGATGATTGGTATAAGGTGAAACAGAAGATGAAGAACACATATCTGAAATACAAAGATACTCTGTATAAAGGTGTGGGACTGAGATGGAGAATAAAGTGGAAGAGGATATAATGATGAATAGATTAGACTCCTTCAAGTCTCCTTGTCTAGGTAATGATGACTTGCCTTTGTGGTTCAGTACATTTACCTGCCCTCAGGTAGTTGCTGATACATTTCAAAGACCTGTTATTCTTTACTGCTACTTGGAAAACTACGTCAATGGAGAAATAAGACGATTCTATGAATTACAAGTCTTCTTTCCATTCATTGAAATGGAAATGTCTAAGACGGAATATCCAATCTCACTTCTCCTCTCGCATACTCATTTCTATAGCATTGATTATCAGCGTACTCCAACAGGGCGCTTAAGAAAACTTACAAAGCCCACAATTAACCATGATCATGCTCGGATTAGACGAGATAATCCAACCCTGTGTTCCACTGATTTTCTCTATATTATACACTTAAATACACTAAAAAATACTTCAATTTGAATAAACACTTTATGCACTTTCATATTCCTTATATAGATAACAGTAACATATAAGATGCCTGCACCCCCCCATTTTCAAAATGTTAAAAATGCAACGTCATGCCTTTTGCCTGTGACTGCTAAAGCATCTGTAAAGAGTATCTGTACCAAGAATTATTCAATAAATAATCTGTCCGGACAAGTTAATGATATAAATGGACAGAATAAATTGATGGAGCATTTGAACAGCTCACAATTTGGCATTTTCTATTTCGAAATTGAAATGAAAATTGTAAAACAGCTATAGAATAAATTATACATCCATTTTTTATACTTTACACAGTACTATAACATATAAAAAAACCTCATGAACAGCATATTTCAATTTCAGCATTCGAATCAAATCTTCGTGTATTGACATTAACTTTGGCATTCTAACTGCTCAAAAACACTCTAAATTGATTGGATGGCTACATTTTAAAAAGGATTAGACGGATCAAATATCAGTTCAGGCAGATCTCGTCCGTCCAAATCTTTCATAATATAATATTGATTTAAGAAGTATTGTTGTATATATAAGATATGCAAACTAAAAAAATTCAAATAAGTAATGTAAATAAAAACAGTGGTAATTAATCAGACTGGAAAAATGATTGTTCTTCTTTATTATTCAAATGTTTGGACTTCTATATATATGAAAAGTGTTCTTTATCTGATTTCATTCATGGATCTGAGATAGTTTGACGAGATAGTTTAGTGAGTGTGTGTGTTTGAGTAGATAAATGAAATAGACGAGTTATAGAATGATTATCTGTTTAAACCCTTTATTGTATCCAAAATTGAATGGGGAGAGTCAGGTCAATATCTACTCTATTTGTAATAACATCCAGGGTTCCTGCCTGGATAGTGACCGTTTATGAATCTAATGTTATAGTTACAATATTGTACATATTGATAACTACGGTATTGAATCTTGATGATTAATATCCTAATATGGTAATTCTAACAGTAATTCTCAATTGTATGATTATTGCTGAATGGATAGTTCTAATACATTGTGTGTATTAGAGCTCATTTTGGCACTTCAAAGGGTATTTATATTCGATGGAATGAGGTGAAATACCACTGTTACACTAATTCTTTATCTGCCAAGATGAATGAGTTAGGTCGTCAATCTAATTTTAGTAAATGGTCAATATAATGAGCCTATAGATTAGAACATTGTTGCTATGTTGCCAGATGTTCTATTGGTATTTATAGTAACATAATTGTCATAACAATCAATGATACTATGTTGTCGTCGATTGATATATCTTTCATTTAAAATTTATAATAGCAGGTGTTGTATTCACTATGGTCCAAAGCTGGGTGGTAAAGTCATCAAAATTTTTAAAATTAGTACATCAACTACTCAACATTTAAGCAGGGACGTTGAGTAGTTATGATATTCATTTATACACTGTTGAGTAGTGGGTAACTGTCAGCTTGGTAGGAATTAATCAGTATGATTCCCGGTTGGGTAGTTACTCATAAACATGTTGGGTAGTTATGATATTGTGTGATCTCTTGTTGGGTAGCAACTAACCAACTATTATTGGTAGCACTTTACTACAATGATCTACTACTGGGTAGTAATCTATCAGTTATGCTTAGTAGCAATTAAATAGAATGATCTACTGTTTGTTAGTAACTCTTAAACCATGATCGGTACTACTACTCGGAGATTTCGAGAGCATTTACTCTTACACAAGTTTGATTAAGTCGATTGTGCTATAGTTATTAATAGATAGATTATAGTTACTATTACCCAATATAGTAGACTCAGAAGTGGTTTATGGATTGAGAGAATGTTTTTATTTGTTTAAAATGGTTTAATAACATAATAATAGACTATTTATATATTATACGGATGTATCCATATTATTAAAACGGCCTTTTGAGCCTTTTGCCAAACATCATACATCAAAGTTCTAAATAGAAAGAGATTATTAGAAGTATAAATAGTTAGCTCTGCACAAGTATTCATTTGTTTGATTACTTTACTATAGTACCGAGAATAACCTACGTTTGGATTATTACTTGACTTGAATAGAGAGAAGAAGTCTATCTAAAGAGTGAAAGTACATGGATAAGCTTATCAAAGTATAAATACTAAACTTCTTGGTACTTGAAATCAAAATAGAGTAGCCTACAAATACAGGTATAAAAGTAATGTGGTTAATGTCTATTTCCTTTGAAAGCTATACTATACTATCTTGAATATATAAGATTGTTAATGAAAGAGTACTATTCAAGACTATTAAAGTATTGTATAAGTAAAGATTATGTTCTATACAGTCTAAAGTTATTTACCTTTCTATTAACTGGCATCAACAGTTATTTCACTTTAATCATTTGTCATGTTAGGTAGTAAGAAAGACAGATACATATTTACTTCACTGATACCAGGTTAATGATAGATCAAAAGTACATATTAAAATTAAAGAAAGGGAAGAAGAAGATAACAGAATGTAAAATCCAGAGAACAGACGGACAAGATAAGTATTAAGTGCTTAGGGAGAGGGAGAATAATTATATGTATTTATTGAATAAAGTAAATACGATAACAAGCTAAGGTTCATCGAGGTGAATCAGGTTGACATATTTATACAAATGATTATTGCCAAGTGACTGTGATTATATAACAATTAAAAGGGGTTCAAAGATCAGATGAACATGTTCAGGATCGACGAAATTCAGGGACATACATCAACATTCTCGGTGATCATTACTATTTAGACACAATGCGAAGGATGATATCACACAGAATGAAAATAAAGCAGTAAAATTTATTTTATTCTGTTATGACAAAACCATTGGGGCCTATTTCATATAAGGAATTAGTCATTACACAAAAACAGAGTCAAAATAAATAGTTATCACATTCTCAGCCAGTGCTTCCTCCCTCTTTGTAATACAAACCAATACAATTCGTTAACTATCATAATAAAGAAGACTATATCGTATAGCTTACATGAATTCTTCGTCTTTCGACTTGTCGTTCACTCTTCATTGCTTCTTCAATCAGAAGTTTGGCAGCCATTGATTCTTGCATCGGTGAATGGGAAAGCCGAAGTCACTTATTTTACCCTGAAGCTTGAGGGCATAAAACAACTTTTGTTGTTCGGAAAGCTGACCCCAAAAGGCAAAGTCAACTCCATCCTCCTTCATCCTCAGACGCATCCTTCTGGTCATCAGCTTAAACTGCAAGCGATCAAACTTCTTTCTCTGTGCCATCATAGGACAACCAGTATTTACTTCCCCATGAAGATAAGTTATCAGGGCATTAATACGAACAGTGCCACTGGGCACTCTGCTGGTTCTGGTAGGAACAAAGCCTACCAATGCTTCCCTCATGATTGATTTGATATCCCTCGGTCCTTTGATATTTGGGTAAGATATCAAACAAAAGATCTCTCTTTCGAATGCAAGTCGATCAATTCCTATATAATCCAATTATTCAGTTCGAATGAAGTTTATAAATAATACCTGCATCCCCTTCTGCAATCATCTCTTGGACTGATGTAGGGTTCAATACAAATCCAAGTCTTTCGTTGATCAACAACATCAGACGTTCAATAGATGCCATCCGTCTTGACATTTGATCTTTATTACTGGCATTGTCATTGTCACTATTACGGTTATTGTTGTTATTCATTTTATTTCGCTATAGTAAAAGCAGTAATAGAATCAATTGTACTTTTATATTCAATCCCAAATCTCAATATAAAGTTCAGTGTCAAATTGATCATCTATAATACACTCTCTTTGGTCAAATAAGAAGCATAGTTCCTCAACGATATTAGATGTAAACATTCACTAGCAGATGATAACAAAAAAGAGGTACAGAGGTATTACATGTGTTTATTTTTTAATAAAAATAATAAAAAAAAATGCGTCCCAATAAACAATTCATATACAACATATCTATTCAATTCCTTATTAAACAATATTAACAATGCTTCCTCCATTCAAGAAATTAAAGATTGCCGATGATGCATTAGTCGAGGATCGCATGAAGATGATCTGTAGCAAATGTTTACTTGAGTTCAGGAGCTATAGGAGTTTAAAGAATCGTGACCGTACGCATTTGATTTTGGAAGATGCTGAAGAGGCGGTTGAAGAGGGCTCTTCAAGTTCGATCACCACAATCATTAATGAGCCTTCATCCTCAATGCCGTATCAAATCGATGAAGGTACATATAAACGATGGGGTGTTCATCAATCCCAAGCCTATACTCTTACTTACATGTAGATAAAAGTAGTATCATCCTTTGATCCTCTTGCTCCAAGAAACTTTAAGTCTTCTTGTGTATTTGATGATAAGCATAAAGGGCACATGTAAAATGAGAAGATAATTACTGATGATTCTTTTCCAAAATCACATCTTCTAAGTATCCAGTTGACTGATATTGCAACTAAGTTTGCCCTTTCAACTGAATGCCGTCGTCAGTTAGAGAATCTTCTAAACACTGCCATGAGAGATCATGAGAAGACACTATGAAAGATTTGGACGACTAATAACGGATAGAACGACTGATTTAGGCGGAATAGTCCGACTTTTCAGGACGTATACGAATCTAACGATTTAACGGACGGGATGTTATCAGTCGTAATACTTTGGACCGGCCATTTTTAATCACGTGACATTAACTCGGACGAACGATTTATATATACAGTCTCTATTGGATACATGCTCATCATATACACAGTTACTATTGGACAGATACATATCATAAATCGTCATATAGACGTTGTTATTTTGGTTATTATTGTATATAATGGATATCAAATGTATTTATTATGAAAAGAATAAACTATTGCACTGAAGAAAGCTATTGTAATGAATATAAAACTGGTTATTCCACCTATGGAATCACCATGGAGTATAAGAAGCATTGTGATCATTGTATGTTGAGAGAGATAGAGATAGATGGGGAGAAAAAGCATTGTATGTTGTATCAGATAGAGATGCAAGCAGTGCACATTGTGACAGAGAGAAATAATGGTATTCATTAATCTGTGTTGATTATACTATATAATAAAGACGTTGTATTAGTAAACAGCATATATAGACCACACGGCAAATACTTACATCTACTCCTATTTACTCATAGATATCCATCTAATAGAAAGAACCCAGTTAGCATACTGTATACCAGACAAAATATAAGATACATTCCACAAACAATAAAGCATCTGAGATATATTGACGAGATAGTTTAGTGTGTGTGTGTGTTTGAGTAGATAAGTGTAAATAAGACGAGTTTATATAGAATGATTCTCTGTTTAAACCCTTTATTGTATCCAAAATTGAATGGGGAGAGTCAGGTCAAAATATCTACCCTATTTATAATAACATCCAGGGTCCCTGCCTGGATAGTGACCGTTTATGAGTTTAATGTTATAGTTACAATATTGTACATATTGATAACTATAGATATTGAATCTTGATGATTAATATCCTAATATGGTAATTATAACAGTAATTCTCAATTGTATGATTATCACTGAATATATAGTTCTAATACATTGTGTGTATTAGAACTCATAATGGCACTTCGAAGGGTATTTATATTCGATGGAATGAGGTGAAATACCACAGCATCATATACAGTAGTTACTGGGTTACATAGGATAGAACTAAAGATAGAAATAGTATGAGTAATTGTATTGTCTGTATGTTATTTCATGTACTTACATATGTAATTCATACTGAAGATAGGACACCTATCAGCAAAGGGAAGTTAATGTCATGTATTGCTATGACATGGAATAAATTAAATACCATGTATGAGATATCCAGTTGATGATAAAGGTAGAGGAATGTTGCTGGGCTGTTAATGGATACACTATCAATAGATAAGAGTATAAGTATTGAGTTCATTATATGTTGTATCTGTTACTTACAACTTCTTGATTACAAGTAAGATATCTAATAAGAGAAAGTCAGTCTACTACACAAAATGGTCATCATACAATCATAAGTACCAGAGCAACACCTATTCATACATCATAGGAGACAACACAAAGTACTTTATCGTGGAGAGTATCAATACAAGATAATAAAACTGGGAGTATGATAATAAAGGATTATTCTTGGGTATATTACGTATACTCTTTGACCGAGAACACCATAAAACAAGAAACATAGAGAGCAGAATACAGACAACCCTTAAGCCAAAACTGAATAACATAAATACAAGAATATAAGCATTACAAATAGTCAAAAAGAGCATTCCTGATAGATAACCAATGAAGAGAATACACTAGTAGAAGAATAGAGGATATATCACAGAGAGAGATAAGGAAAGCCAAAATATAAATATTCAGAGAGACACCAGATGAAATGAGAGTAACAGTCAGAAAGAGTATATAATGATCTTGGTGAATAAAAGTAGAGCACCTTGTTTGACTACATAGAAGATTCTCTATTTATACTATGTGTTGGTACATTTTATCGCAGTATTGATTCAGAGTATTGGTTAGCTATATTACTGTCATATCGAAGATGAAGGTCATTACCTTCTTTCTATCCACTGCACAGGCATCTTACTTACAGTCTTTATTATATTCAAGAATAGTCATTATTAGATAAACGAAAGAAAGAGAAGATGGAAAGAAAAGAATAAAAAAGAACTTTACAAGGGTGTTATTATTATACTCCGTCCCAAAAGCATGTATTTGTATATTGTAGAATATTATGTGTGGTGAGTTCAAAGTAATACCCACTTAAAGGCAATCAATCAAGATAAAGATAGCATATAACTGTGCTGAAATAGTATTACCAATCACTATGTATAATCTTATATATTTAGTCAGCCATCAACAGCTTCCTCGCTTTAGAAAAACATCCAAGTGATACAGCAATCTCATTAAACATGACTATCCAGATCATATACAGATAAAAAGTTAAAATAAAGCACCTCAGTAAGTTATTGGAATTCCACAGATTGTTGAATACCATCAATTGGACTCTATCAATCCCAATCAGTTATATATATGATTAGCTTTAAAAGAACAACCCCTTCTGTCTCAGATAAATGATGTACATAGTCCATAATAAAAGTGTCCATCCAATACAAACTCTAATATGCTCAACCAAAATTTAAAAGATAGCTATCAAGTTGACAAGTAACAGCATTTATACTGATAAGGTGTACCGCTAGTACCCATTATGATAGTCTATGTTCAGTTCAAATATTGGTGATGCTCAGTGGTGATTCATTTCAATCATCGTGTACCAGAGTGTGAAGTTAATATTAGATCTATTATTATCAATCAATATTTAAAAAATAGACGGGCATAAACTGCTTTCCATTATCCTTACCATTGATTTGTTCTGCTATCCAAGATTGAGATATTGTATGCCCAGTCTACGTTTTGCTTTTACAGGGTGTAAATCCAGATTAATTAGAGTATGCTAAATTACATTATATATCTTTCCACGGATCCTCAGTCAATACTCAAGAGAGATAGATGATTAACAGGCTATTTTGCATGTGTATACGAAGAGTCTATATATAGCACAGGTTCCAATATTGTAAGGCAGCAATAATTTACCATGGCACCCATACCTCTATACATATCCAGTCTTTATCAACATTTATGTACATTGATCTTATTTACATCAGTACTATCATTTATCGGCTTTGATAGCCACTACTTACAAGTACCGTTTAATCAAACCATATTATGTATTGTTATTCTATAGCTGTTTATACTGTTTATCATCAAGTGTCGGATGATGCTCCATATCCCAACCTTCGATACACTATGTCAAAATATGTGTCAGCAATTAGTCGTATTAGATATTCTGTAGTCATTTCTTTTACCTCTTATAAACAAAAAGGAAAATAATCGGTCAACATACTGATCTCATTCTACCTGATTCCATCCTGCATCATTGTTTACTTTTTCATCTTCACAGGGTACACTTGTATTTAGTTGTTCCTATTTGCACTGCATTTATACTCTGACTAATTATATCGACGAACTCTATCGTTATCTATGTTCAGTTCTCCTGATGAGTGAACGGTGATGTTCGACATTCCCATCACTGACACCCTAGAAATATAAATATGTGTGTGAGAGTTTGTTTATCTATTTTTATTTTTATCATTTTCTTTTTTTTATTTATTTACTATTTCTTTACCTTGAGCTATTAAACATATCCACTTCCAATGTATGTTTCCAGTCTACTGAACAATTGATCCCCACACTCATTCAACCCTATCAGACACTGCATCACTAAAAGTACTCTCAGTATTTATGTATATTATGGATGCTGTATACAGTTCATACATCTTTTAGTCTTCTCATATTGCTACAATATATAATCCATTAAACCATTTGCTCGACTGCTGCTGTTCCAATGACTGCGTATTCTACTTCTACATTCCCCATCATCAACACCCTGGTTTAATATTTGTATAAGTGGTTATTTTGCTTGTTCTTTATTCTCTATTTATCTACCTTGTCGTGTTTCTGGTATCCACTTTCACTTTACACCCTCTGTATATACTAATCTACATACTCAATCAACTTCATCAACCTCTGCATTACCAAGAATATTGTCAGTAATTATGAATATCTTTGTTATTGTATACAGTTCTTACTTTTTGTTTATATTTCATATTGTTGTCGCTTTCTGTATAATAAACTGTATGTCCAAGTACTTTAAATCTGATGTCTGTGCATTCCAGGTATAGATCCCCATCACAGACACTAAGCATATTCGTTATTTGTATGTGTTATTGTTCTTAGGCTCTTATTGTCGTTTACATGGTCCCTACTAAAGTGAATGTGAAAAAGAGGGGATAATCGGAAAATAAAAAAAATAAAGAAATAAACAAAAAAAAAATCTGTCCGGGCAAGTTGGTGATATAAATGGACATAATAAATTGATGGAGCATTTGAACAGCTCACAATTTGGCATTTTTTATTTCGAAATTGAAATACAAATTGTAAAAGAGCTATAAAGTATGTAAATATCTACGCTTAGATTAGATGTGTGTGTGTGTGTAAGGGATATATAGCTAGTATATATCAAAGTAAGTGGACTGGTAAGTTGAATCAAAATTGACTATAATGGGGAATAATCAATATTTATAGCTTAACCAAAAGTTAATAAATTTATTACAATTTATAATTTTCTAATAAACATATTGTATTAACATAATATTAATAAATAAATAAATTAATCTTGATAAGGTCATAATCCATCTGAGTTTAAAATCTCAATTGAGATGTTTAAACATTAATAATTAAAAAGTTATATATCTATATTTATTAATCTTATATTTTTATTTATTATTTATTAATTACTAATTAGGTAATTTATATTTTAGAGATAGTAACATTTATTTTTACAAATAATATTTATTTATTTTATTTATTAATTCAGCCAGTAAACTTTTCTTAATAAAAGTAAATGAAACATTTAGGGTTTACCCTTTACTGGCTGAATTAATAAATAAAATAAATAAATATTATTTGTAAATATAAATGTTACTATCTCTAAAATATAAATTACCTAATTAGTAATTAATAAATAATAAATAAAAATATAAGATTGATAAATATAGATATATAACTTTTTAATTATTAATGTTTAAACATCTCAATTGAGATTTTAAACTCAGATGGATTATGACCTTATCAAGATTAATTTATTTATTTATTAATATTATGTTAATACAATATGTTTATTAGAAAATTATAAATTGTAATAAATTTATTAACTTTTGGTTAAGCTATAAATATTGATTATTCCCCTGATAGGATATCTATAATATTCCATTTAATTAATAGAAAAGATGACCCTTTTCATAAAGAGGATCAAATAATAAGTATTGTTTACCCTCTGGTTAATTAATTAGGAATCTGTTTTCAAATTAATAATAATTAAAAGTTAATTAAAAGTTATATACATATATCTATATTAATTTTAAATTATAAATTTGGTCATTTATAAATAGGGTCTTGATTACGTAATCATATTTATAAATTGATAATAGTTAAAATGTTATATATATATATATTTATTTTTATTTTTATTAAATATTGGGTCATCTATTTTTATTTTTATTTTATTATTTATATTTTTTATTTTTTATTTTTAACAATTAGATCAGCTATTAAAGGGTTAACCCTAAATGAAACATTTACTTTTAAATACATAAAAGTTTAATAGCTGATCTAATTGCTAAAAATAAAAAATAAAAAATATAAATAATAAAATAAAAATAAAAATAGATGACCCAATATTTAATAAAAATAAAAATAAATATATATATATATAACATTTTAACTATTATCAATTTATAAATATGATTACGTAATCAAGACCCTATTTATAAATGACCAAATTTATAATTTAAAATTAATATAGATATATGTATATAACTTTTAATTAACTTTTAATTATTATTAATTTGAAAACAGATTCCTAATTAATTAACCAGAGGGTAAACAATACTTATTATTTGATCCTCAATGTTTATTTACTTATAAAAAGACCAAGACCATCTATTCACTCTTTCCTCAGTATTAATATCTCCAGGTGACACTGTCATATAAAAACACTGCACTGAGATTGAATAATAATTCCTATCCTTAATGACCACTGTAATTAAGTGATATCAAATCCATGAAGTACTTCATACGCCCCCACCAGACTGAACCTCCAGTTTAGTCGACTTGTCTGATTAAGTATGCATATGATTTGTTGGTAGTTATTATTCGATTCAGTTTGCTGATTGCAGTGAAAAAGTCACAGGCTCCTCTATCCTCCATTTATAATTTGCTCCTACGACGAGTACGTCTTCCTTTCTGACTAGTTGTATTTCTAGTACGCTTCCTGCTGGAAGTTCTACTGTTATTTTCTGTAGTATCCGATTCCACTACTGTGTTACTACTAGTTTCATTCTCAGCCATATCTGGGGCTTCCAATATTGTTTTCAATCTGTTGCTCGGCTTGTAAACAACGTCGTTCAACTTATTGACGAACTTCTTCCTTTTCAACTCCTTGTCAATATCAACTGTTTTACCAGTATGATCTTCCCTGACTTGTTTCCAATATTTGTTGATAATTTCTGTGTCCGAGAAGTCACTCGCTTTCACCCATGAATTATGTGTGGAATCATAATTCTTCCACTTCACCAAATATTCACGATGGCCTATTTTACCATTATCTCCAATAATAGCTTCCACTTCATACAAAGTATCTTTAATAGCTATTGCTTCCTCTTTTACTTTCTTCAACTCTGATGGAACATAATTTCGACCCATCAGCATTTGAGTACTCTCATCTCTCAAGAGATAAGTACCTCCATCAGTCACTCTTTCGATCTTGAAAGGACCTTCATAAGCAGGCGTTAAGGCATTCACCCTATCCAACACCTTTGCCATCACATAGTCACCTTCTTTGAGGTCAACCTGCTTATTCCTCTTATCAGCCACAGTGTGCTTATCCTGATCAACCATCCTGTATCTGTCAGAAATAGCTGGGAACACTATCTGTGACATATAATCTATCCTCTTCAATAACTCCTCGTTCGACATATACTCCTTCCTTTTCTCACTTCCTTCCTTATCAATATAGTTGATAGGTTCATTCATATTCCTTGCAAACATCAATGAGAAAGGCGTACTTTGCATCTTAGTCGAGATCTTGTTATTGATCATCAACTGAATAGCTGGGATATATAGATACCAGTCTTCAGTGTTTCCTTCAATCATTTTAGCTAACGTTCTCTTTGTAGTTTGAACGTATTTCTCTGCTAATCCGTTTCCTTGTGGGTGGTAAGGTGTACTATACCTCAGTTCTATTTGCATTGATTTGAATAGAATATCATGAAGCTTATTAGCAAATTCTGTGCCATTATCTGAGGCTACAAAGAATCTGGGTAAGCCCACGATAGAAAAGGCATCAATCATTGCTGCTGCCACCGATCTCGCTGTTTTATCCACCAAAGGCTTCAAAATCAGAAATCTCGTTGTGACATCCACCAATATCAACAAATAGCTGAAGACATTACTAGCAGATCTAAATGGACCAGCTAAATCCATTGCATTACCATCTCCTGGTAGATAACAGTATATGGATCTCTGCGGTAAGTATCCTCTTTTGGTGATATTATATTTTACACATAATGGGCAGGAGCTCACACAATCGATCACATCCTGTAATATCTTGGGCCAGCTAATATTCTGGTTCTTGATCACTTTAACCATATTATCAGCGCCAAAATGTCCGTTTTCCTTATGTGTATCCTCTAAAAGCTGTTTCCTATCCTCTTCGGGCACAGTGACATAGTTTTTATCACTGAATTTATGAGATGCTTGCATATAA
This sequence comes from Pilobolus umbonatus, assembly GCA_025528865.1. Lineage (NCBI taxonomy): Eukaryota > Fungi > Mucoromycota > Mucoromycetes > Mucorales > Pilobolaceae > Pilobolus > Pilobolus umbonatus. The sequence goes on from JAIXMH010000085.1 coordinate 20,126, forward strand.
GCAACGGTCTTTTCCTGATCCACGACATCTTCCTTATTCTTTGGCTTGAATGTCTTTCCTGGACGTAATACATATATGTGTCCTGCATTCTTTTTATGATGTTCCACATCATTCTCCTCCTCCTCAAGATCATGACTTGATGGGAATAACCTACTCAATCTATCAGGCAATACATTCAGCACTCCCTTGATGTGTACTACATCAAAATCATAGTTCAACAAAGTATCAAATCATTGTGCAAAGTGAATGTTGATAGGAGTTTGTGTAAACAGATAAGTTAATGATCTGTGATCCGTTTGCAATGTGAAATGACGAGCATATAGAAACTGATGGAATTTGCGTAACGCAAAGACCACAGCTAGTAATTCTCTTCTATGTACAGGCCATCTCGTTTCACAATCCGTCAGCGCCCTAGAGTGAAATCCGATATATTTCATCTTCACTATGGTCGAGACTTTATCCTTACTGTTTCCAGTAATTTCCTGATACTCCTCATTTTGAAAAAGGACTGCCCCAATTGCATGAGCACTTGCATCGCAAGCCACATACAATGGTTTAGATAAATCCGGTGGACTGAGCACAATATTCGATGTCAAGATCTTTTTCATCGAATCGAAATCCGCCTTCAGTTCATGAGTCCAAGTGATAAGTGTTTTATCTCCAATATTCTTTAATGCATCCAAACGCCATGCCACTCTTGAGGCTAGACGGCAATGTTCCCGCATGTAATTAAACACGCCTAACGTTCTTTGCAATTCCTTCCCTGTCTTAGGATAGGACCATTCATGAACATTAGCTAATCTCTCAGGGCATACCGATCTACCCTGTCTGCTCAATATTTGTCCTAAAATCACAACACAGGATTTGGCTATGTGTGCTTTTTCCTCATTAAGTATCATCCGAGCGGCAGTCAATCTTTCGATCGCAGTGCGCACTAATTCAAAATGATTTTCCATGCCGTTTTCCCGAGTCACAAGGATTATGTCATCAATATAAACATAACAGTTGGGCAAATCTCCGAGAATAATATCCATTACTCTACTGAAATGAAACCCCATATGTTTAATTCCAAAACATGCCGATCGCCACATCAGACATTCATTCCTATATCTGAATGAGAGTTTAACTCGATCATTCTTCTTTACCTTTAATCGCATGTAGGCACTACGACAATCGAGTAATGTGTATATAGCACAACCATTTGCTTCCTTATAAATTTGAGATGGCAATCCCAAACTATAATTATCCATTGGCTTGGTAATGTTGTTCAACAGACGCAGATCCATACAACCACGCCATTTCACTTTTCCATCAGAGCTCTTTTTGGATACGAAAGTGACGGGATTGTTCCAAGGACTGGCTATGGCTGGAACAACGTATCCATTCTTCTTCCATTCAGCCACAGTTTCGTCAAACACAGGCAACATGGCGTCAGCAATAGGATACTGCCTCCTGAAACAGTTGATGTATCCATACAGCATAGTGAAAGCAGATACAAGCCACACATCAATTACAACCCAGAATCCGGTTCTCTGGTAATAGCCTGAGTTCCAATAACAGATGATAAGGACAATCTAAATCAGATAACACTCTAATCGTAACTGATTGTACTAACAGCGTGAGAGATCCTTTTACATAACCATGTAATAAAGGCTCACACGATAAGGTACTGCTTATGAGCAATCACTGATAATAGATTACCATCCTAATATCCTTATTGGCTGTAACCACTTGTTCACATACTGATTGTATGTAATCACCTTATCCAAGGTTTGCTTACATACACTTATCCCCAATCCAATTAACTATATAAGAGTACCCGTATTTTGTAATTGTAATAAACAATCCTTTTCTCCTTGGTTGAGTTCTATCGTACTTTACGTATCTTTACCTTTAATTTATATAACCGTTTTATCTTTGGATAAATCAACAGTGTTTCTCCTCAGGAGTGTCGATCGACACTTCTGATCCAGGTATGGGACACAGATCTCGAGGATCTATTTCCCTGTTTTTAGCAAAGAATGGTTTCAAGGCATCTATGAGAGCAGCATGCTCGATCTCTGTACCAGCATTAGATATATTTGGCTGATATTGAACATCATCAACAGTGTCATCACTGATAATCTTATTGTTCTCCACACTATATGCCACTCCAGTCAGGGCTATTCCCAACTTATCAAACATATCACCACCCCCAAACAACACTTGTATATGATCCGGTAGAGAACGTATCACATAGAATGCGTGTTCTACTATCTTCCCATTGTAGTTAATTGTGAGAGTATCTGTGATTCCTAGAACTTCAGTCTGATGGTTATCAGCCATAGAGAGAGTCTTTAAAGAGCAAGGTTTTATTTTTATTTTGAGATCCTTTATGAGGTTTCTACTCATTATGGACACATCCGCACCAGAATCTATCTTGGCCATCAATCTGAGGTATTCATCTCATCCTCCTTTGCTCTTTGATCCTCCAATCTCCTCAACGAGCGCATGTATAATGACATGGCTGGTTGTTCCTCTATCTCCTGTAATACACTTTCTGCAGGGTGGATATCTACCTGCTGTATTTCCTCCTGTCTGACCGTAGGGGGTGGTCCATTAACAACCATATTAACTTCCCGCCTAGGCTGGACATCACGTGACGCACGAGGTCTTTCGTGAGTTTTCTTATTCCTTTGATGATTCACTAATTTAGGAGCAAAACTCTGTTTTGTGTCCTCCTTATAATTATTCCTGTTTCCCATTTCATTACGAATACCCTCTTTAAACAACTCTTGTTGTGTATGAAACGTACCCGTATGATTCTCTCTTCCATCTCTATTATTTTGCAATGAAGGAGGGATTGGCAAACGTTTCTCCAAGTAGTATTGTCTACATCTATGGTCAAACTCCCTGTTCCTATTACAGTATTGACACATTCTGTTTTCCGTGTGTATTCTAGATCGAATATCATCTCTCCTACTAGATGAAGGTTCACTTTTTCCTCCACTCGACATCTTCATCTTCTTTGACATCTCCTGACGATTATCACGGTGATCGTCTACCACCTTGTTTTCTCTTTCTCTCTTTGAAGGCGTTATACTTTCATACTTCGTAAAGAGCTCCTGCACTTCTGACTCCATTATTAACTTTGATTCATCTAAGATCTCCAAGATCTTGATCAAAGTGTCTGTCCTGAGAAAAGGTTCCGTGGTGTTTTCAAACTTCCTGATTGACACCAACTTTTGTCTCATATAGTGTTGTATACAAGGATGAAGGTTATGGAACCATAAACCAACAACAAAATATTCCTCCAAGAATCCTGCTTTGTCTACCAACAGCCAGAATCGTTCCGTATATTCCTCCAAAGTTTCTCCTATCTGCTGAGTCACTTTTAGAAGCTCAAACTGATAATCAGTAGTTGTCTTCGTCTCCTGATAATTCTTTATCAGTGTTTTCCTCACTGTACTCCAGTTTCCAAAAGATACATTACTGTTGAAGTATCTTCGATACCAGCTCTTAGCTGTGGTATCCTTAGTTAAGTGCATAGACTGATCTAACGCAGTCTTCCAGTGCTCCTCGATATTGGTATTACTCATCGAGAAAGCTGCTTCAAAAGCTCTTAAGAAATCCGCAATGGTATCAAATACTACAAGACCATTTGATGCATGTCTTTCTTTAAATAAGTGTAGATTCTTATTCACGAAATTTGTCTTGATCAAATTAAAGTGAGGAATGCGATCCGCAGGAACGTTGAATCTACTCTTTTCCTCCTTTCTGCATGTACTTTCAGCAGACTCCTTATTTAAAATGAAAGCTTCACGCTTCTCTTTCCATAATAATATATTATGATAGGTTTCTTTTGTTTTTAAACAATTTTGGATTTCCTCCAAACGATTGGTAGGGTTTTTCATCAACTCATGCATCTTATCCTCCCAATCGGCTATTTGAGTTTTCAAATAGTCTTTGGATGTCACATCCACTTCATCCACATCCATTCTAGAGACAACACTTGAGGGTGCCGCACTATAGGCCGGATTGTGAATAGAAGCAAAGGATGATCTATCCTCCTGGCTACGGTTCGTGTGAGTGCTTAGCACATAACCACTCTCCGAGCCTTGACCAGCGTTATTAACGCTGTCTTCGCCTGCAAGGCCTTCCGTAACTTTACGTACTTCAGGGACAGGGGAAGACTGGTCTCCTCCATTATTATTATTATTACAATGCAAACATCTCATTGTTTGACCCAATATGGGCATATTACCCCCAAGGCTAGCCTGAGACGGCAAAACGGGATACTCCTGGTTAGTGTCACCATCACCTTGGTTCAGGTTTATCCTGGCCATTCCATCAGTAAGGGTTAGAATCCTGTCTACTCAACTTGGCCTCATTGCGGGTGGTGGTGGTGTTGTTGTTGTGGGTGATGATGTTGTTAATCTCCATTGTAATAGTAGTAGTAGTGGTGGTGGTAGTGGCGTTAGTTGTTGTTGTTGTTGTTATTATTATAAATCAATTTGAAGATTCAAAAAAATGTAAATATCTATGTTTAGATTAGATGTGTGTGTGTGTAAATGACATATAGCTGGTATATATCGAGGTAAGTGGACTGGTAAGTTGAATCAAAATTGACTATAATGTTTATTGACTTATAAAAAGACCAAGAGCATCTATTTACTCTTTCCTCAGCATGAATATCTCCAGGTAGAACTGTCATATAAAAACACTGCACTGAGATTGAATAATAACTCCTATCTTTAATGACCATATAATTAAGTGATATCAAATCCATGAAGTACTTCAGATCGACTTGCATTCGAAAGAGAGATCCTTCGTTTGATATCATACCCAGATAAGATATTTGTTATAATTTAGAGTTAATAATATGAAAAAAGGACAGAAGTGATGAGACTCTTTGTAACTCTTTTATTAGGTGCAAATGCGAGAGAGAGCTCATTAATAAAAATAGACCCTTTTTATATGGGCTCGAATGATCGGCTTGTGTAATTATAGTCTATCTGACATTTATATATAAAAGTAGTCCTTTCAAAGTGCGTTGTCCATACGAATATAAGTAGGAGTAAATACGACACAGTCAATGATATCATTTGCATTTTTCTACAATATATAAAGGGTCTTTTATTTGACATATCCAGCACTCTTCATATTTTTATATAAACACATTACCGTTCATACCATGCCTAATAACAACTCTCAATCCACTCGTCGTAGAGAAAGAGTCAGAACCACCTATAAAACTAACAAGGTGTACGCATGTCGTTATTGTTCCAAGACATTTGTTTATAGTCATCAATTGTTTACTCATAAGAAGAATAGTGGAGTATGTAAACAAAAAGCTGAAGATGCTATCCGTGCTGCCACTGCCACTCCTGTTGCTGAGGATATAGATCAAGATATTTTAATAGATGATTGTAAGTATATATTATATACTCCAATTGACATGTCCGTAACTCACTTACTTCATTTCTATTTAGTCGTTGATATCGATTATGAAATGGACCAACTTGAACAAGATAATTCAATTGATACAAGTTGTGCCACGATATTCGAAGCAGCCCATATGGACAACACAGCTTCTGTTATATGGAGAATATTGGTTTGATCTTGAATGAATATGCCGTTGAAGCAAAGGTTTCTTTAACATACCCGAGAAAGATCATCCGATTGATAAATACTGTTATCAGGGATATGAAGAACAACAAGTCTGGTTAGTTTTTGTTTATACTGGATATACATTATTTACTTACATTTTATTTGTTAATATAGGCACTGATGGATTTGTCCCTCAGGTTGATGTGTTAGAGAGAATGATGCTCAACAGATCACCAGTATTGAGTAATATAGATCACACATGCAAGGAAGGTTGTATGTTGTTCAAGAAAGGTGATGCTGCTACGTCTGATGCCGAATGCCAATATTGTGGTAGCAAGAGGTTTAAGATGGTCAATGGTGAACTAAAGCCAGTAGCATCAATCAAGATGTTATCAGTTGGTGGCCAGGTGGCAAGCATGTTAGCAGATGATGAGAAGCGTCAAGAACTTCAGTATCCCCAGGAGAGAGAGCATTTTGTCAATAATGTTCTTTCAGATATTCATGATGGATCAGTCATGAGGGAATATAGACAGTCAATTGGAGCTATTCCTGGTGTTATTGACATCTTTCTGATGTTGTTTGTTGACGGTTTCGTGACCCAGAAGGGAAGCAGCAAGACATTCACCATGTTCCACGTGAATGTTTTGAACATTGATCCTTCTCAAAGGTAATAGTTAATATCCTTATTATTCTTTATACCGTAACTATTTACTCAGAATATTAAATAGGTACGAAGAAGCCAACATGATCCAGTTGGCAATACTTGGTGCCCCCAACAAGCCCAAAGACCTAGATACCTTTCTTTTACCTCTCGTTGACGAAATCCACTCCCTGTCCACTAAAGGTATGATAGTTCAGAAGGCTGGTGTCGAGATATGTAGAGCTCGAGTGCAACTGATTGGGGCTACTGGTAAGATATAAACCGAAAATATTTATCTTCAATCTAACTGACCATTCATATGTAGGAGACATCGTTGGTGTTCAAGAGTTGGCACATCATTCTGGATCCAACAGCCTCTTTGGATGTCGATTGTATCTGACTAAAGGTGTGCATCCAGACAATTACAACAGAGGTATGTATTTTGCTGGTAACACCAGACCATTGAGAACACTTGAGGAATTCAGGAACGTCGACCCCGTAAGTATTTGAACATATGCATAAACAACAGTGTGATTAACCAATCCTATGTAGACACTTGGATTGAACAAGTCTTCAGTCTTTAGTACTCTTCCTAGTTTTTCTGGTGATGCTTTTTTTGGCTTAGATGAAATACATTTGATAGGTGGTGGTGTTGCCAAGCTCGTGTTGGAGATGATCACTGTGACACCCACTTCCAAGTTTCTCTACATCGATGTCGAAGGTAAGAAGACGACTAATAGATATCCTTTCTTGCTTTCAAATTCAAAATTAGCCAAGATTGGTGAGTGCCTGACTGCATCTAGAATGTGTATACAAGTCTCCTTCCAAGGTAGCTGGGAAGATATTATCAAACGATCAGCAGGTACTAGGATGGTTGATTACATCGATTTCCTTCTATATGCCGTCCCTACTCTTGTGTGTCCACTGATAAAAACCAGGGAAGCATCTGAAGCTCTTCTTGCGTTGTCTAAAGATTGCAGTATTGCCTTACAGTGGTCGATCACAGAGAAGATGATTTGTCAGATGAAAGAGTAAGTTTAAAGCCTACAATTAAAAAAACTCACATATTAATACTTGTATACATATTTATAGGTACTTTCACATTTGGCATAATTACCTGACAGAACAGATTGTAGACAAGAAGTTGTCGAAGAGTGTATTTACTTCTGTTAACCATTACCTCTTCCACATTCCTCATATAACTAGATGTCTTGGCCCCACTATACTACTAAAAGTAGCGTTTTTCATTTACCGGTAGTTGTATATCGACATAAATTTATATGAAAAAAGGAGCCTCAAATTGTACAAATTACGCTCACACTGTGCTAATGATTTGCCTAAAAATGCTAATTTTCATGGAGAACTTTAGCCTCACTTTATACTGTCATTTAGGAAAACTTTTGCCTCATGAAACTAATTTTTAATAGAAAACTTTAGCCTCACTCTACACTGTAATTTAGGAAAACATTTGCCTCATGAAGCTAATAATTGATAGAAAACATTTGCTTCACTCTTAACTGTAATTTAGGGAAACATTTGCCTCATGAGGCTAATCTTTAGTAGAAAACTTTAGCATCACTCTACACTGTAATTTAGGGAAACATTTGCCTCATGAGGCCAAAGTTTTATAGAAAACATTTGCTTCATAAACAAGCCTCAATTAGGAATACAAGTGCTCATATCCAAATATATAGTACGTAAAATGATTTTTATTGGTATTTGGTATAAATATGGAGTAACTATTCTACTCTAAACTACCTTTATCAACATTATACTTGGGATGGCTATCTGTATTTGATAGACTATGAACAAGACCTGATTGATGCAAATACTTACTTTATATTACGAGCACCATGTTAATCAGAGAAGAGGAGTAAATTTGCTATCTGACATTAATCATTCATAGGCTTGGATGATAACTATAAATAGATTATATTAGTATATATTAACAGTTGTATAAAGTAGAAATATGACTTACAATTTAAAGAGTTTATTCAGTGAGAACAGGTAGCATTCCTATTGGAATAGCGTTAGTAATAGATAGACGTGCTGGAGGGCATAATAGGGTACTTACATGTTCAAGCCGTAAAGAATGTTTAGTGGGTAGACCTTATTAAGTGAGCCCCAAGTGTTTATATTTTATAGCTATTAAAGAGATGATAGAATGTAAGTATTATTAATAACAAAAGTAATCAGCCGAGAAGGAACATCTCGTGATAAGAACCACGCCCTTTATAGAATACTTGTATAATGTGAATTCCTATAATATGCTAACAAAAACGATAAGTAAAGATAAACAGAGCAAAGATAATACCCCATTTATTGCAATAAGAAAGAAGAAAGAGGGAAGGAAAAATTTTCTAAGTCTGTTTGGGCTATAATAAATAGATTAGACTCAATTAAGCTAAATATTTGTCATCATTTACCTTTCTTAGCACTCCTGGTAATACGTGCCTGTCTTACACGGGTAGTCTTTCTAGTTTTTTTGGGAGAAGAAGAAGAACAAGGAGCATCAACAGATTCAGAAGAAGGACCAGCAAGAGAAACAGAAGCAGAGGCAAAAACAGGAGAAGAAGGAGGAGAAGGAGTATCAATATCTTCAGGAAAGAATCTCTTAACTCCCTATGTATACATTAATGAACTGTTAATAACCAGGGTATAGTTTTATAAATTAATAACATACTGATGTTGTTAATTGGTTGATGGCTTGAGGTGCCTTCTCTTTTCTCTTCTTATTGTCATTAGTAGAATTGAATGTCTTGGCCAATAAGGCACGAGCTGCCCATTGCTTCTTGCACTTTGTGAAGTAAATACCTTCACGAAGGGCACGCTGTTCAAGTAAGAGGGCATAGTACAGCTGGTACTTGTCATCTAACCCTCCGAAAACACCTTTACCAGCAACACCGTCTGTAAGACAAACAGCCTTCACCTCTCTGGCCATACTTCTGAGATCGGCCATCATCTCCGTGGCTTCTTCCACTGACAAATCGTCTTTTCCAACTGCTCTTCGTGTTTCATTCACAACAGCTACTATTCTATCAGGTAAGGGTGGAGTACCCTTACCACCACTCAACCTCCACACTTCTTTCAAATTGGCATGAGTGGGAATTGCTGTTCTTTCCACAGCCTCCTTATGAAGATCAATGTACTTACTGACATTGTCATTGAAGTCCCTTGTATAATCAGTTTCTATCAAAAGGAAGTAATCAATATTTATTTCAGTAATCATATGGTTTGAATCCATTACCACTGGAATACTCTGATCTACGAAGAGCAGCAGGATATAACATATTCAATACTTCTTGAATGTTATCCACTTTGTCTGTTAAGTTCAAAAGTATCTGCTTTATTGGGACACTATCTTCGTTGTTATGGCTGTTCATATTTAAGATGTTGTTTTTGTTGTTGTTATTAGTGTGTAAAAGGAAGAGAGAGAGAGTTGTACAGTTTTATTGTGATAAGGGTATGTTTGAGGCTTGTTGTGATCCCGCTGTTGTATCAGAATCTATCCAGATCCTCATATGTAGTTCTATCTCAACTGTCATACAATGGTATCTTAATTTTATTACCTAAATCGAAAATCTCATATTCATACTAGTGTCAAAATCTGAGTACATAAACTCATAAGGAAATAATTGGAAGTCAATGCAATTAGTATATTGATCCGCTCAATATAAGCTACTTTCATACCGATTCAGTAATGATCAATACCTTAAGTCCTCTCATACTTCCTTAAACACGCCATGCCGAGTAACAAGAGTATCCAATAGATGGGCTACGATTCATTAGAAGACTTATATGTATTCATCTCAGATCAGATCATCCTCATGGTCTCACTTCATAAGGACACTTGATAGATTGTTCCCCTGTATTGAAATGCGTAATTGGATCAAGTATGATCAAGATGTATTCTCCTTATAACTTTTTGGTATGAATACTCTCATCCATTTTGTAATAATAAAAAGCAATCAATCTTCTTTTCGGTCTGATTCACTTATCTGTCTCCTTTACACTTTTTTCTTTTATTTTTTGAAGTTGATATTCATCACCCGGTCTGTCAAAATAAGATCTAAAAATATCACAGAAGGAAAAGAGTATTTAAACTGTATCTAATTCATAATTGTTACCCTTACCTTCATTTAACCTTAACAATATCAACATGTCCATCCAATCATCTTCCAAGAGAATCAGAATTAGCAACGAGAATGCTACTGTTTACGAATGTAAAACTTGCTCCAAAGTATTCAGCCGTAGCAAGAGCTACAACGATCATATCAGATTGATCCATTCAAAGAAGGTACAAGATGGAGCAACTTCTGTAGTCGATGAACTTGGCGCTACTGAAGGTAAATATGTGTACAATAAATGTAGATTACTTGAAATGCTGAAGCAATTTTAAGGGCCATCTTTTGAAAACGTCGGGCTACCGGCCAATTCCATTGTTGATAATGCCAAGTTGTATGAGCTTGTCAGATTAGGTAAAAATACCTTTCCCTATTCTGAATTACTTAGTATCTGGTTATCGAACATTGTCACCAAATATGCAGCTCCCCAGGAAATGCATAGAGAACTAGTGAATCTTATGGAAACTATGAGAATCAACCATGACAGAATTGGTAAATAGTAATTATCTTGTTGTGTATGATATAATCTTACCTTGTACTATTTAACAGAGCCCAAAGGTCAGATATTGCACCATGACATGCTTGATCGCTTAATGAAGAAGAAAGCTGGCTTGAAATCTGATGAATACGACGTCTGTGTTAATGGATGTAAGTTGTTTAATACAATGAGTGACAATGTCGACTTTGATGAATCATGTATCCATTGTGATGCAAAGAGGTACAAGAAAGTGAATGGTGTGGTAAAAGCAGCCAAAAAAATGAAAATGATGCCTTTAGGAGAGCAGATAGCAATCAGACTAGAAAATGACAAGCTCAGAGCCAGTTGATGTATCCTGAGAATCGTGAGCGAACAATTGGTGTATTGACAGATATACATGATGGAGCCATACTTAAGAAATATGCCAGCAAACTTTCTTGTGAATCAGAAATGATAGATGTATATGTCATGTTGTTCGTAGATGGTTTTGTTAACCAGAAAAAAGGCAAGAGAAGCATGACGATGTTCCATGCCAGTATCCTGAATATTGATCCTTCCTACAGGTTAGTCAGTTTTATAATATTAGAGTAGAAATCATATACTTATCTCATACACTAGATCTGAGGATAATTCAATGATCCAACTGGCTATCTTGCCCGGTCCCAAAAAGCCTGCGAACTTGGATTCTTTCTTGTCTCCTCTGATTGATGAGCTAAAGAAGTTGAGAACTGCTGGAATAATTGTGAAGATGGGTGGTGAAGAAGTGTGTCGTGCCAGGGTGCATCTCGTAATCGCCACTGGAGATATTGTTGGTATATCGGAGCTTATACATCACGCAGGCCATAATAGTAAGAATCTCTGTCGTATCTGTCTTGGTACAGCTGAACATCCCGATAATCATCCACATGGTCAGTATTTGCTAGATACCTCGGCACCATTGAGAAAGAAAATTGACTTCGTGAATGGTGATGATGTAAGTAATAAATTGATAGTCAAGGTAAAATGACTAAATCTTCCTTAGGTCAATGGGCTAAAGAAGCCAACAATCTTCTCTGATCTTCCCAGTTTCTGTGGTGCTCTCTTTTTTGGATTAGATGAGATGCATCTGTTGGGTGGTGGTGTGGCGAAGTTGGTATACGAGCTACTGACTTTTCCCACCAGTGGAAAGGCTAGCTCGAAAAACCATTTTTATTATTTGAATTCTGAGAAGGAGCCCAATGTTGAGGGGTATCCCTTCGAAATAACTAAGGAGAAGATTAAGGTGATCGGTGAGACCATTGAGGAGTCAAGATGTTTCATACCTACATCATTCCAGGGAACTTGGGAAAACATCTTTAGAAGAAGGGATGGAACGAGAATGATCGATTATATTGATTTTCTTTTGTACGCTGTTCCTACAGTTGTTTGTCCGATGTTGGAGAATGTAGATGCAAGGAAGGCCTTGTACAGTCTGTCTCTGGGGTGTAGTCTGGCACTACAATGGGAGTTGAATAGAGAGCAAGTCAAGAAGATGGAGGTGTAAGTTGAATAAATATATACTATTTAGCGATATAACTTACATACTATTATTTATAGGTGCTTTGGAGACTGGCACAAATTTTTAAAGAAAGAGATAGGAGAAAAGAGGTTGTCGAAGAGTGTTTTCCGTCCCGTGAATCATTATCTAACTCATATTCCATACGTTGTACGTAATCTCGGGCCGATGAGGGCATACAGCACTCGCCCATTAGAAAGAACAATTGGAAGATATTCCAAGTTAATCAAATTCAAAGTTGATAGTGGAACAAACGCTGGAAACTTGATTGAAAGAATTGCAATCCAAAACAATATACTATCTGCAATCGACATCAAGTCCAAATTAAACCTCAAATCCAAACGTCCTTATAGTGACAACACTTTTATAAACTGCTCTTCCGTTGATCCAGATTCTCCACAATTGTGGTCACCCATTAAGCCTGATTTCGACATCAGTAATACTGACAATAACTATCCAAGCTTTATCACCAGTCCGTTAAGTAACCCAATATTAAAACAAGCACTTATCAGATACTATAATCGCTCTTCTGGTGCTCCATTACTACTTCAACTACCCAGCACAATGATCACTCTCGCTGGCCGTGCACTGATAAATTCTAATCTCTTTTCTTCTCTATACAGACGTACTCATATCAATGAGTACCGTCGCGGTAACCAGCATATCATGTTTGAATCATCTGTTGTAAAGTAAGTAATCAGATATGGTACTTATATTACATATTAACATATTGTATCCATAGCAATCGTAATCGTCTTGAGAAATATTGGTTCATTGGCACAACCGTTTTTTTCTTTACACATATACACAATGAAGTAGAATCTCAGCTTGCTCTTGTTGAAGTAGCTAAAGCGCATATGGCCTGCAATTTCAACAGCAAGATTCCACTGGTAAAGATGACAAAGGCAGGCAGAACCCCCACATACGCTGTCATCCACATCAGCCAAATCACTGCCCAAGTCGGGTTAGTTAAAACACCAGAAAACCATTCATCATTAGAGAACACATACCGTGTAATCTCTCCATATTACTTATTCAACTCAAACCTCTCCCACAATACTGGTCAGTTAACATATCTATAAACAACAATTATCAATATTATTATCTCCAAGTTTCCTTTCTTCTTTAACTATCTTGATTATACCTTATCTACTATCTACACTATCTATACTTTATATCTTACTCATCCCTTTATACATTATATCTTATCCAATTCCACTTACAATAAAAAATAACAATTATATCAATATCAGTTCTACTCATCTCTTGAATGTGCAGTAATGTGATGACATCTGCAATACTTTGTTACATTGCAAACAATAGACAAGTAATGAGTAAATATTGTAATGTATCCAAGTGATTATATAGGTTATTAAATAGGTTTTTTATACTGAAGGAAGGAAGAGAAGAAATAATCGGGTCCTGGTATCTTTATTGTTTTTCAGAGTAAATTCATACTCAGAAAATGGCCTATTTCTACCATCATAAACAGCTGTGAGGCGAATTAAATTATTTCAAGAAATGAATAGAAGGAAATAAAAAATATCGAGAATATCAATCAATGTAAAACAAGGAAAAAAGCATTTTTCCTATAACAACCAAGCTTATTTACTTTAGTATATACTATATACATCTCATAGACCATTCCAATACAAGTTATCAAGTGCTTACAACAGTTATAATCTTCTCACCCATATTACCATCAAGTCTTGCTTCAATATGATTGGTCAATTAAAAAAAAATGGCTGCTCAAATACAAGCGACTGCATTTGAGGCAAATCTGAGTAGCATAGTGCCCAATGCGATCTACAGCACCAGACCGGTGGAGCGTACAATTGGTAAGCGTTCCAAGTTAATCAAGAGTAAGGTGAACAGTGGTCAGAATGCAAGCAACCTTGTCGAACGGATGGCTATTAAAAACTATATTAATATTAATATAGATATCTTAGATGAAGTGAATATTATTAAGCCTAAACCGTACAATGATTCCACTTTTATTACCCATTCTTCAGGCTTGCAGCACTATCCTCAGCTATGGTCACCTATTCCAGACAGTCCCTACGATATGCAAATTGATAATGATGGCCGTGATCTGTAACTTCACCATTCTTGAAACACTCGAGAAGTACTACGTCGATCATGGATACCATCCGGAAATCCAAACCATAAACTTCCTCATCAAACTTGCAGGTCGTGCATGGATTGATTCCACTATGTATTCATCGACGATGAACAGAAAGAAGTTGACCGAGTATCGCAGTGGTAATCACTTTGTCATGTTTAATTCCAGTCACAGGAAGTAAGTTGATAGACGATTAAAATAAACTGAATAAGTATTAATTGATTGTCTTTAGTCGTAACAACAAAGATTGTACCTCATGGTATGTTGAGGCCGTTCTCTTCTATTTCTCACACTACCACCTGGACCAGGAGCACCATCTTGTTTTTGTTGAAGTTGCCAAGACCCATACCACCACTATATACGACGATTGTATTCCCTTGGTTACACTCCGTCAACCTGGTGAGGCACCAACATTTAGAGTGATAGACATCCTCCAGATCACTGCGCAAGTGGGTCTTGTCAAGTCACTTACCAGCAATTCCCATTGTGTCATATCCCCATACCAGTCTTTCACTCGCAAGATGTCAAACAATTGTGGTATGCTCCGAAACATATAGTCCTCTTCTCTCTCTCTTTCTGTATGTAACCATAAAATAAATAGAGTATAAAGCAATAAAAATATAATAATGCACTACCTTGTTCTCTACATATAAACAATCTATATCCAGTCTAATCTTGTGTATAAACAATCAGAGTTGAATCATTGTCTTCTGTGTGGTTTTGATAAACGTATCGACAATAAAGATCATTATACTACTCCTGATATAGTGACTGATCTGACCAAGTGATTTGTGTATTAAATATAATCATAGAACAACGCCCTTTAATTGTATACTCAAATAATCTATATATAGTACTTACTGTTATAGTTCATATTCATTGATCTTGTTCAGATTGTAAACTCAACATCGTAAGCATACCCTCCTCATTCCATCTGATTGGAACCTGCATCGTTGTGTACTTTGTCATCTTCTCAGGGTGCACTTGTATTTAGCTGTTCCTACTTGCACTGCATTCATACTCTGACTAACCATATCAAAAAACTCCATCGTTGTCTATGTTCAGTTCTCCTGATGAGTTAACTGTGATGTTAGATATAAAGATGTGTGTGAGATTTTGTCTATTTATTTTTATTTTTATCCTTTTCTTTTCTTTTATTTATTTGTTTTGTATTTACTTTTTGTTTACCTTGAGTCATTACATAAATTCCACTTCAACCGTATGTTTTCAGTCTACTGAACAGCTGATCTCCATACTCATTCACCCCATCAGACACTACATCACTGCAAATATTCTTAGAATCTATGTATATTATGGCTGCTTCATACAGTTCTTACGGTTTCTATTCTTCTTATATCGTTAATACATATAACCTGGTACATTATATGATGAACCACTGTGCATTCCACTTCCAGATCCCCATCACTGACACCCTAGAAGTAAATATGTATGAGATTTTTATTTTTTATTTTTGTTTATTTATTTCATTTTTATAATTACCTTTTCTATTTCAACAACCCCTTCAACTACACTTACTGTCTACTCAACCACTGAACTGTTCTGTCATTTGACCTCATTACCCCGTACATCACTGAAGATATTTTCTGTACTTGTGTCCTTTATGGCTGTTGTAAATGGATTATTACCTCTTCAGGGTTGTCTATTTTTCTTGTCTTTTACGTTGTAGTATACCACGAGTTGAACCACTGCTGCTTACTCAGAATGTACAATCCTGTTGTTCATCTCATCACCAATCCCCTAAAGCTATAATATATGAGTGCTTATTCCATATATTCTATGTTAACTATTTATGAACGTTTGTTTTCTTTATTCTGGATACCTTACCCGTATTTGGCATCGTTGTTTACTTGAGCTGTACCTCTGTAGGGTATACAGCGACTAATCAGTATACTCATTCGACCTCATTAACTACTGCATCACTAAAAATATTTTTAGTAATTATCTCTATTGTTGTTGATTTATACAGCCCTATTCTACTGTATCCTCTGATATTTGACTCATATACACTGGCATATACTGTGTTTAATTACTGCCGTAGTGATGACTCTTTATTCCACTTCTAACCCCTCATCACTAACACCCTATTAAAATATATGTATGAGTGTTGGATTCTGTTCATTCTGTGTGTTTTATTTGTTTATCTCTTATAATTAGTGTTTTCCACCTTGACTTTCTATCCTCTTTGCCTACTCAATAACCTAACTATATGCTCATTCTACCTCATCGACCCCTGTAATACTAAGCATATTATTAGTACTTGTAAATATTATGGCTGCTATATATGTGGTACCTCTTCTTAATCATCTGATAATATACTGTGTGTTGAACCACTTTTACTCTGATGATAACCTATTCTATTTCTACATCCTCATCACCATCACCCTTGAATAATATTTGTATGAGTGTTATTCTGTTCACTCTTTATTCTCTATTTATCTACCATGTGTTGTTTCTGGTATCCACTTTCACTTAAAACTCTCCTTCTCTATCAATCTACATATTCATTCAACCTCATCAACCTCTGCATTTCCAAGAATATTATCAGTTCTTCCGAATATTCTTGTTATCGTGTACAGTTCTTACTTTTTGTTTATATTCTCATATTGTTGTCATATTCTGTTTGTGATATACCCTACGTCGAAGTACAGTATATCTGATGACTGTGCATTTGAGGTATACATCCCATCACAGACACTAGGCCTATTCGTTATTAGTATATGTTATTGTTCTTAGATTCTTTTTGTTGTTTAAATGGTCCCTACTGAAGTGAAAGTAAAAAAGAGGGGATAATCGGAAGATGAAAAAAATAAACAAATAAATAATCTGTCCGTGCAAGTCAGTGATATAAATGGACATAATTAATTGATGGAGCATTTGAACAGCTCATAATTTGGCATTTTCTATTTCAAAATTGAAATACAAATTGTAAAACAGCTATAAAATACATTATACATACATTTTTTATACTTTAAACAGTACTATGACATATAAAAGAACCTCATGAACAACATATCGCATTTTCGGCATTTAAATCAAAACTTTGTCATTCTAACTGTTGGAAAACAATACAATTCAATTGGCTGGCTACCTTTAAAAAGCCCTAACACGACTGAATCAGTCAGCCTGGCTGTTATTTTGCGTCCAAACCTTTTATAGTGCAGTATTCCTTTAGTATTACGTTCTTATTCGTTGTTAAAACATTTTTTACTGTTACCTACTTTACCTTACATTCAATATGTCAAACTCTGCCTCAATCAACCTTACGACTGCTATGGATGAAGGCTCTGGAGACTTGTCCCCTCGTTCGTGTGCTACTCTACCTGGGACTGATGACTTAGACTTTCTTGTATGCTCCTCTTTGTCTTTAGGCTCTCAACAGAGTATAAATGAAGAACAATTACTCGAGCAGACGGTGAAGGAGTTGAAGATTCAGTTAGGTATGCATCTGCATAACTATGTTGAGGCGTTGAAGAAGAAAAACAATCGAAGACAGATGAAGTCCTGCGTGAGATGTGTCGTGTGAAGAAAAAACTTATCACCTTATCTAAGCTTGGGGATGTGTTTTCTACTGGTGTCAATGAAGAGAAGGAGAAGAAATCTGGCTCGCTTCGGGCTACTGGTCTATCCCTGTCGCACCGTGATCTTCCAAAGTTTCAGCTGATGAGCAATCCTGTCCTCCCTTTCCCGGGTGAATCCGCCTATGAGTCTGTCGAACATTTCTTGCAAACCTTTGAGAACATTTTACAAGGGTATTTTATCGCGAGGTCGAGGCTGTCTGTAGGCATATGTTCCCTTGGTGTCTTTTGTTTAGTGACAACGCTTGGGTAAAAACTGAGCTGAAGGAGTGTCGTAACTGGGCTGAGGCAAGAGAAGCGTTTGTAGAAAGGCATGGTTCGAACATGGACGCCAGCTATTACAACGACCTGGTTTTCACTATGACAATGAGCAATGAAGAATCCATTGGTAGCTACTCGAAGAAGTTCCTTCAAGCGGTGTACAATGCAGGTCTATCCAAAGATGATCCTAGGGTGGCAGATAGGTTTATCTCATCCTTAACATTACCCGTTCAAACTGTTGTTCGTTTTGCTGTGGCTCGTACTGGGAAATATAACAAGGCTAAAGACAAGAATTGGACGGTGGAATACATTTCTCAGGTCGATCGTGATGTGTTAGGTGATGACAATCGTAACTATGGTGAAGCTATGTCCATGTTCCCAATGATCAAAAGAAGTGAAGTACGAAAAGGTGTCCATCCCAATCCTACTATGAATAGTGCCAGTGGTCCTGTCAAAAGTTCGGTGAATCAAAGATTTCGGTTTGCTAATAAGGTGATTAGCAAGGGCTTCCACTGTGTGCACCATGGAAAGAATACCTCACATGAAACAAAGGATTGCTATACCATGAAGAGGAAAGCCGAGAAAATGCAAGATAAAGCAAATAATGTTTGCTTCAAGTGTAAAACTCTTTGGATGCCGGGTCATGCTTGTGGCTAGATTACGAAGAATGTATTTGCTGTTGCAAATCATGTGAAGAATAACCAACCAGTGCCAAGACCATTAGCTGAAGACATGGAAGTTGCCACCGCTGAAGTCAGTAAAATGATGGAAGGGCTGAGCTCTGATTGTAAGTACCCAAACCAGAACAGTAGTAGAATTAAAGCTAGTAATACATTTAATTTACAAACTCCAATAATTATAGAGAACCAAAAACTGATCGGGCTAGTTGATAGCGGGAGTGATACCACCTTGATGAATAAGGATGTTGATTTATCCAAAGATAAAACAGTTATATAAATTAAAAATAAAGCTACGTGAAGTACGATAGAACTCAACAAAGGAGAAAAGGATGATTTATTACAATTACAAAATACGGGTACTCTTATATAGTTAATTGGATTGGGGATAAGTGTATGTAAGCAAACCTTGGATAAGGTGATTACATACAATCAGTATGTGAACAAGTGGTTACAGCCAATAAGGTTATTAGGATCGTAATCTATTATCAGTGATTGCTCATAAGCAGTACCTTATCGTGTGAGCCTTTATTACATGGTTATGTAAAAGGATCTCTCACGCTGTTAGTACAATCAGTTACGATTAGAGTGTTATCTGATTTAGATTGTCCTTATCATCTGCTATTGGAACTCAGGATATTACCAGAGAACCGGATTCTGGGTTGTAATTGATGTGTGGCTTGTATCTGCTATTACTATGCTGTATGGATACATCAGCAAGTTATCCAATTATATCTAGTAGTGATGTATCTGACAGCTTTATCTCTATCTTCCTGTGAGCTTATCTCAGATCTATTTCTATATTAGTAATACAACAATGTGGGGGAAGTAATCATCCAATGACAGTAGGTCTTCTTCGGAGATTTATCTCCATCTCAGCTATCAGTAAATCTCATCTAGCAGGAAGAGCAGTGGATGCTTCGACCAATGAAAATGATTCTTATATGTGATGTCAAGTAAGTAAGTCTACATTGCTCAACAGATAGATAGTATGTACAATAGACTATACTATTCAATATTTAATAAAATAATTCAATTAAACTTATGGGAATAATGGGTTGATCTTAAGCTGTGCTCTTCCAATGTACTATATCATCATCATTATATGAGCTCTTATCTCAAGTATCCACAACATTATCCTCCACCAGATTCAACAATACACTACGGATGAACTGGTAGTAGTTACACATTTTGAAAGGGTCATAAACCCCTTCTTAATAAATTTTCATGTAGCGTCCCAATGATAATAATGGTATGTATTCTTAGTAATCATGAGCCAAATCACTATGGCGGATTACTTCAGACATCGGCCAGGAGGATGGACCACTGGGTCCATTTAATTTTTTTGTCCAATTAGATTACTCCTTTTTTTGATAAGTAGAAGTGCTACGTGCCAGGTCATAAGTGAAAAGTAATATAGAGTGCTCAAAGGTAGATATAACATAGTTGAAATATATATGATGCACTGGGTATCGTTGAAAGTAAAAAAAGTGGATGTTTATTGCTGTTTTATTGAATTTTATTTACTTTATCAATTTTATAAGGACAGATGTTCCAATGAGTGGACGTATCCGTCCATTAAATAACACAGATGTATTTAGTGAAGCACATTTTCTAATTTGAATAATCATCCATTTCTTAATCAGGCATATAATATCATCGGACTACTCTAGAGAAAGTCATTATCTTTACTATACCGTAACAGGATAAACATACTCGATAGAGACATAATCTATGCCATCTCACTTCTATTCATCAGTAATTATTGTTCCTTATGTTATATTCAGTCAATATTATTTCTTAGGTTATTGACAATTGTTCTTTTGTCTTTGTTCATCTCTTGTGTACTCCTCTTCCAGTCCATATTATTTTGATGTTCATCACTGGGCTATGGGAGATCATCGTACTTTGAATCAATCGCTCTATATCCACCACATCACCATCTCTTAACCTCCACTGTATTGATTCACCACAATAAGTATATCATTCTTGTTCTATCCCATGGGTACTATTAAACAATAATCTTGTACTAGCACATATGTCAATAATCTATTACTCTCCCTATTATTACCTATCCCTCATTCCATTACTATTTGTTTATTTCAACACTTCCATAAGTCAACAACTAGTGAGAATTAATGTGCAGTTAATTCGAATGTGTCAAAAAGTCGGGACTAAGCAAGTATATCAAAATTGACTATATTGTTTATTCCTTATAAAAAAGACCAAGATCCCTTGTTCTTTAGTGAGATCTTGACTATATACATTCATAAGCCACTAATATAAAGAAACTTTGCATACGGAGATTCAATCATATAAATTGTAGTAATGGCTGAATCGTATTAGTACTTCATTTGCCCCCACCAGAGTTGACCCATGGTTAAATCGGCTTTGGTTGGATATAGTGTTGATATGATTCAGTTGTTAATCTTGATTGTTCTTTTCTTAATTTAGGCTTATTTTATTTGGTGTTACAGTCATCGTCTCCTATTTGCACGTTGGGAATATTTTCTTTTCTTGGAGCTTTCTTTTATGGCTGCACTTTCATCATTTCGACTTGAGGTCTTGCTTGTTTCTATAGTTGCCTCTTCTTCATCACTCTTTGTATCAATGACTATCTTTTTGAATCGTTTGCTTGGTTTATAGTTGACTTCATTCAGTCTATTGTCAAACTTCTTTCTCTTCAGCTCTTTATCAATATTCACTACTTTTCCGGCGTGGTCTTTTCTCACTTTATTCCAATAAGAAACAATCGCACCTGTATCAGTAAAGTCATTTGCTTTGACCCACGAATTGTGTTCATCACTGTAGTTCTTCCATTTTACAAAATACTCTCGATGTCCTATTTTGCCGTTATCAGTAATGATGTAATCAATCTCATATAATGAGTCACTCAATACAACAGCATCTTTGTGTATAGCTTTAAATTCGGATGGAACGTAGTGTCTGCCGATTAACATCTTAGTACTATCTTCACGTAATAGATAAGTCCCACCATCAGTAACTCTTTCAATTAAGAATGGTCCTTCATATGCGGGTGTTAGAGCATTCTGTCTGTCAATGACCTTGGCCATCACAAAATCACCTTCTGCAAACTTCACCTGTTTATTCTTTTTGTCAGCTTTCTTGTGATTTGCTTCATCCATGATCTTATGTCTATCAGAAATTGCAGGGAACACTAACTGTGACATGTAATCAATTCTTTTTAGTAATTCCTCATTGGACATATACTCTTTCTGTTGCTCATTTCCTTCTTTATCAATGTAGTTTATAGGTGCATTCATATTTCTAGCAAACATCAATGAAAAAGGAGTACTTTGCAGTTTTGTGGATATCTTGCTATTCAACCATAGTTGAACTACAGGTAGGAATAGATACCAATCTTCTATATTTCCTTCTATAGCTTTAGCCAACAATCTTTTTGTAGTTTGAACGTATTTCTCTGCTAATCCATTCCCCTGAGGATGATATGGTGTGCTATATCTCTGTTCAACCTGCATGGATTGGAACAATAGTTCGTGTAGTTTACTAGTAAATTCAGTTCCATTATCAGAAGCAATAAAGAATCTAGGTAAACCCACTATAGCAAAAGCATCTATCATTGCAGCTGCTACTGACTTTGCTGTTTTATCAATCAATGGTTTCAATATTACAAATCTAGAAGCAACATCCACTAGAATCAAAGCATATGTATATACATTATTTATGGATCTAAATGGACCAGCTAAATCCATTACATAACCATCACCTGGTAAGTAACAGTATATAGATCTCTGTGGTAAATAACCTCTTTTGGTTATATTATACTTTACACAGATAGGACATGCACTAACGCAATCAATTGCATCTTGCAGTATTTTGGGCCAGCTGATATTCTGGTTCTTTATCACTCTTACGATATTATCAGCACCAAAATGTCCGTTTTCAGTATGTGCTTCATGTAATAACCTTTTACGCTCGTCAACCGGTACTTCAACATAGTTTCTATCACTTAGTTTATGTTTGGCTTGTATATAAGCAATCATTTTTGTATCAACCACATCATCAACTGATTCAGGCTTAAATGATTTACCAGGACGTAAGGCGTGCTTAGGTTTATATTCATATTTATGATGTTTTACATCATTCACCCCCTCCTCAAGATCATGATCTGATGGGAAGAGTCTACTCAATCTGTCAGGTAACACATTCAATACTCCTTTTATATGCACCACATCAAAATCATAATTCAATAAAGTATCAAACCAAGCTGCAAAATGAATATTGATGGGTGTTTGGGTAAAAAGATAAGTAAGAGAACGGTGATCAGTCTGAATAGTGAAATGGCGGCCATGCAGAAATTGGTGAAATTTCCTCAATGCAAAGACTACGGCCAACAATTCTCGTCTATGAACTGGCCATCTTGTTTCACAATCAGTCAATGATCTCGACTGGAATCCAATGTATCTTATTTTAACAATGGTAGTCTTTCCCTGTTTAATATTGTCATTCTCACTTTGGGGAACATCATCAATTTGAGTCCTATCTTGATGTGTAGTGTATTCATCTCTTTGAAATAACACTGCACCAATTGCATGCGCACTTGCATCACAAGCCACAAATAATGGTTTTGTAAAATCTGGGGTACTTAAAACGATTTTCGATGTTAATATTTTCTTAATAGAGTCAAAATCATCTTTCAATTCTGGGCTCCAGTCAATCAACATCCTATCACCTATATTACGCAATCTGTCCAATCGCCAAGTCACTCTGGATGCGAGAGGACAATGTTCACGCATATAGTTAAATACACCCAGTGTACGTTGTAATTCTTTACCCGTTTTTGGATAAGGCCATTCATGGACATTAGCAATACGTTCAGGACATAGTGATCGCCCTTGTTTGCTAATAATCTGGCCCAGAATAACTACACATGATTTTCCAATGTGTGCTTTTTCTTCATTCAATATCATTCTTGCAGCAGTAAGACGTTCAATAGCGGTACGTACTAACTCGAAGTGCTTTTCCATATTGTTTTCTCTGGTCACTAAGATGACATCATCAATATAAACATAGCAATCTGGGAGGTCACCCAATATACTGTCCATCACTCTGCTGAAATGAGATCCCATGTGTTTGATTCCAAAACACGCAGAACGCCACATCAGACTCTCATTACGATGCCTAAATGACAATTTCACTCTATCACTTTTCTTGACTTTTAGTCTCATATACGCATTACTACAATCCAGTAAGGTATAAATTTCACAACCATTGACCTCTTTGTAGATATGAGCCGGTAGACTCAAACTATAATTATCTGTAGGTTTAGTTATGCTATTTAGTTGACGTAAATCCATACAACCACGCCATTTCAATGTGCCATCATTGCTTTTCTTTGAGGCAAATGTGATAGGATTATTCCATGGGCTTGGAGTTGCAGGTACCACATACCCATTCTTCTTCCACATGGCTACTGTTTCATCAAATACAGGCATCATGGAATCAGCAATAGGATATTGCTTACGAAAACAGTGTTCTCCTTCTGGTGTATCAATTGCCACTTCAGAATGGGGTAAAGAACAAAGATCTCGAGGGTCTATTTCTCGATTCTTTTGGAAGAATGGTTTTAATGCTTCCACCAGAGCTTCATGTTCAATTTCAGTGCCAGCGTTAGAGATGTTAGGTTGGTATTGGACATCATCAACTGTGTCATCCGATACGACCTTATTATCATCTGCATTTACTGCTACACCCATCACTCGTAAACCAATTTTATCAAATATGTCTCCTCCACCAAAAATTACATTGATCTCCAGAGGTAATTTTTCCAAGACATAAAACTCATGTTGAACCTGATAACCATTATATCTTATACTTAATGGTTCAGTTTTTCCTAACACTCGACTATTATGGTCATCAGCCAGTGATACGGTTTTCAATGAGCATTCTTTCAGCTTCAATTTCAATTCATTTATTAGCCTTAAACTAAACACAGATACATCTGCTCCAGCATCAATCTTGGCTATCAATCTATGATTTTCATAAAGGAATGGAGATAAAGGAGCATGAGGATTTTGAGTTAGTATGTTGTGATCATCAGTCATGACTTTCTTTCGAGTAGTCTGCAATACTAAAATCGACTTCATACCTTCATCAGTATCCATTTTATCCTCATTCGGATTCTTCTCCGTCACTTCAATCTCTTTTCCCTTTTTCCTTTGGGCAATATCTCTGAGTATTTCCTGGTATAGGGTCTCCCCCCTTTCATTCACCTCTTTGTAAATGTTATCAGTAGGATGGATTTCTTCTATCCTTTCCTTCTGCTTCACATTTCTCCTTGGTGCTACAATAAGGTTGACAGCAACCTTGGGAGCCTCAGTGTCAGTAGTGTTCTCACGCTTCTGCTTATCACCTTGGAATTTCTTCCAATTCTCATTAGCTCCTGTAACGTAATTGTCATCAGTAATCTCATTTGCCTTACGATGATTTTCAACAAACAACTGACGTTGTGTCTTGAGCGTGCCAGTATAATTACCTTCAACTACGTTGCTGGGTACGAACCCCATAGGAACACGCTTGCCACGGTTTGTGTAGAATTCTCTACATACATGTCGGTAGCCCCTTTTCCCTTTGCATTCTTTGCAAACGTATGGGTTGGCTACCAATCTGCTCTTCATATCATCATTGTCAGTCTTATACCTCTTCTGTATTTCTTCTCTGACATTATTCTTGGTGGGTGCATCCATGCTCTTTCCACCATCTTCTTCTCTACTTCTCTTATTATCGCATCTCTTTTTATCTTCGAGATATAATCTTCCAACTTCTTCTTTCATCAGATGGGCATTTTCTTCAATGATGCCGATAATTGTTTCAATCGAATCATCTTCCAAGAAAGGTTCACTCGTAATGTTTCTCCATTTCATCAGATTACTCTGAATATATGGCCTTATGTACGATCTCAACGAAATAAACCACAGCATTACAGCTAAGTATCCGTCATCAATCTTAGCTTTTTTCATAGCCAAGTAAAACCTTTCGGTATAGTTACTGATAGACTCATCAGGTTTTTGAGACATCGTACCAAAAGATAAGCTATAGCTAAAACGTGTTCTCGTTTCACTATATTTCTTCTTCAGTATCTCTCTTACGATACTCCATTTATCATAGGTAACTTTACTGTCGTCGCCCAGAACTCGATCAAACCAATATCTTGCTTGTTCATCACAAGTTCCTTCAAATGACATTGTCAGAGCACTCTTCCAGTGTTGATCAATGTTGGTCCCACTAGAAATAAACGCACTTTCGAACTTAATCAAAAAAGCATCTATATCCTTATATGACTTTATCCCACCCTTAGGGTTATTATAAGCATCAGGTCCCAAGTATTTATTAACATAGTTGGTATTACATATGTTAAATGGAGGGATACTGTCAGGTGTCACTCTATAAGGACTAATGATCTCAGCTCTCTTCTCCTGTACTCTCTCACTCGTAGCAGTACTCTCGTTCTCTCTTTCTATGGCATCTGCAATCAGATCCTTTATCATCTTAAGACCCTCCTGCAGATCCTTGAGCTTATCCATATTCTTAATTGGATTCACCATCAATTGTCGTACCTCAACGAGCAATTGATTTCTCTGTGATTTAAACAAATCACTATCTTTCTGGTTGTTTGAAGAATCAGGAACAACATTAGAATCATCATTCATTGGATTGTACCTTGAAGTACTAGAGCCAATTGTGAAATCATGGGACTTTGATTTATTCACACAAATCTCAGACCCATCAACTTCCCTTACCAAGGCACTTTCATCAGGAAGAGTTCGGTCACTTTTACCATTCATCTCCCTGGTGTACTTCTTCTCTAGACCAGCATCACGACCCTCATCTCCATTCCTAGAAGAATGAGAAGCTGCGCTCCGCATAGATAGGCCCAAAGAAGGCATACTACCAGTTTCCTTCTGATTTACAGGTAAAGGAGGATAATCACTCATTTCCTCATCATCACTTACCATAGTGGTAACACCTTCATCATTCAGGTTCACTCTGGCAGCGGATTGACATAACCTTTCTTCGGCTTGTCCACTCTCTCCATTGTTCATCATGTTGTTAATTTCCATAATAAGTGTGTGTGTGTGAGGGATTTGTGTTTATATAGTTCAATACGTTGATATAAAAAAATGAGAATTAATGTGCAGTTAATTCGAATGTGTCAAAAAGTCGGGACTAAGCAAGTATATCAAAATTGACTATATTGTTTATTCCTTATAAAAAAGACCAAGATCCCTTGTTCTTTAGTGAGATCTTGACTATATACATTCATAAGCCACTAATATAAAGAAACTTTGCATACGGAGATTCAATCATATAAATTGTAGTAATGGCTGAATCGTATTAGTACTTCAACTAGTATAAATGAATTTTTGTATATTTATATATATTTATGATAATCTGTAATAGTGTATAAATTGTCTATGCCTCCCGATGTCTACTCATTGCAACACTCATTCCACACATCAGCGACATTCATCAACGCATCTTCTTTTCGAGGGACTTCCCTTTTACTTATACTCTATAAATAACCATTGTTGCACTGGACAAAATCTAAAAACAAATATTATCAATGTTCTTATTCCAAAAATAGTTGGTCACTCTAGATGACGACTCATTCCACTTTCATTCCACACATCGGGTTCAAATGACTTGTGATCTACTTACACCAACTGTTTCCCCTACTGCATATATATCCTTTAATAACTTTTGTCCTTGTTCTCTATATAGTTTTGATGTTGTTAGGATATAGAATAGTTTTGAAAAGGGGGGAAAGAGAAATAAATAAATAAATAAAGTAAAGCAGTCACGGGGAAATTACCAAGTGTGTGTAATGTATGGGGAGCTCTCTGAGAAATAATACCCGTATAAATAGTAGGAATTTAGATATCTTTCTTATCGTTTCTCTTTTTATATTTGTATTCTTCTACTTTCAGAATGGGTAGTCATCTCTCATTCCAACCTCATCACATGCCCTCATGTCAACTACATTCCTTCACTTCAGTGAAATGAGTACTCATAAAGCCCATAATATTTCTTTTTATAGTTGTAGAACCATAGCCATATAAGTATATATTACAGAGTAGGTATATATTATATTATTAGCAGTAGTTTATATAATGAAACAGCTATTGTTGAATAGGTTATGAGAGTAACAGTATAAGGAAGAGGATGATTTATTTTATTAATGTATAAAGTGTATTGAAGAAGAAATAGAAGGAAAGTGAGGTAAAGAGTATAGTTAACTAAAGATATTCTAACATCACTTTATACTTGGACATATCCTTAGTAAAAAGTGCGTAGGGACTAATCACACTGTAAGTGCTTGAAGTGGGGGATCTCACCAGACCTACTTGATGAGTGATTTGGGTTGTCTCAATTACAGTGAAAGAATGTGCTTCGTTTGGTTGTCTGAGAGTAACTACCGGTATCGACTTATCATGTGAACTACAGTTATGTGACTTGGTCACCTCCACAAACGCAAGCTGGTACTCTTGATTATCTTGGAAATGAGAAAAGAAGAAAACAACCTCCCCCTTCAAACCAGGCCCTGTTTCTTCTATTCCTAAAGCTACATATAATTTATTGGTAAGTTTCAACCGTATAAAGTAGATAAGGATATACTTACTCACTATATACCACATCAAACATGATAATATGGTTACCTCGCCTAGACTCACCCACCCACTTACGATTCATCTTGAAAGAGTACACAGTGTGATTGATGCACGCCCGTCCAGCAATCTTCATAGAGTTATTCACAATATCGTAATTGTCGACTGCAGCGTGAACCTTGTAAAATCTTTCCAGTTTATTCAGTACATCAGAATGATGAACTTCAAAGCCGAAA